>KZ809558.1:36370-49780 GCA_000696205.2 Oncopeltus fasciatus
ATATATATATATAATGATTTAAATAGTTACTTAAGCCAAAAGTCTACTGATTTGGTTACATTTTCAGCATGCTTGTTGATGATGGAGATCATGTTGAAGAACACTCATCTGTTAAACTTCTTAAGCAGAATGCAGAATCTGGAGGTTCAGTTACCCTTGAAGAATGTTTTCAGGTAAAATTATTGTTTGAATTTCTAATTTAAAAAGTAAGTTTCTTTAATCATCCAGTGCATTCAGCATTTAAAGGATGCCAGATTAGGATTATTTCAAACAAGTAGCATCAGTTATATAATGAATATGAAAGAGAATATAGTTAATTTTTTAAACTCATAAAGTAGGCGTGTCTTATAAATATATTAGGTGTGTTGGGTGTAGTTTTGTTCTCAGGAGTTTTAATAAGTATTGAAACCAATTCTTTTGGAATTCTCATTCAGTTTTTGTTAAATCCCATAATTAGTAGTTAATAACCTATCATTTATCAGTAGAAAGTAGCTATATTTGCAAAATAATGTCTGAACAGGATTTCTCGGGCATATTATGGGTATTAGAGAGACTAACAGTGATATAAATTAATTTCTCTACATTCTCTGACTTGATACAACTGTCTCACTACATATTATATATACTGAATATTTGTATGTATTACAGAAACATTCCATGTTCATCTCTCTTACCCTAGCTATTCTACCAAAGAGGTTTCAAGTGAATCTCTTATGGTAACTGGAGGTGTGAATTTTGGCAGAATATATAAATTCTTATCATACACAGATGATATAATAGCGGTAGACAAAAAAAAAAAAATAAGATATCTAGCCCGTTTCCTATTAGGAGTGGCAGAATCCATTCACAGTACTTTTCTGTGAGGTGAGAACCATTCTTACTCTTAAGAGTTGAAAATAATACCTTTCTAAAACAGATTAAAAACTTCCTTGAGTCTATGGTAGTACCTTTTATGGCCATCTCAGTGAGGTCAACAAACACAATCCAAGTGTTTAACAAATAATTATGATTTAGTTAATTAATAACTAAAAAATCTTATATTTTCAGAATCCTGTTTCTTCTATTTGTGCGTTCAAGCACTTTAGTTAAAATAAATTGAATGATTGGCTATGGGGAAATATCAGTAACCATTGCCACTAAATATCAATTATGAAAATATAGAATTCTGTGAAAATTTATTTGAAGATATCTTTAGTTCATGAAAATTAAAGTCAGAGAAGTTTCGAGATATATGCACATTTTATAGTGAAAGAATTATGCATTACTTTTATCTAATGCAGCAGGTGACTGATACAATTTTTCTTTGGTGTAAATTTTTGAAACTTAACTATTAATGCCTTCAGGTTACAAACAGCAAAATAAAACCAATGTCTAATAAAGTATTATAAATTTTCACAATTTTTAACTCAGTTTATCCTAAAATAACTTTTACAGCTCTACACCAAAGAAGAAGTGCTGGGTGCTGAAGATGCCTGGCACTGTCCGAATTGCAACCTGAAACAAGAGGTAGTAAAAAAGTTAGGCCTCTGGTCATTACCTGACATTCTTGTTATTCATTTGAAACGTTTCAGGCAGCCTCCTCCAAAGAATCCTAACAGGTAATTTCTACAATAATTAATGCTTAAAGACCTATTATATTAAAATAGAACATAGTTCATAACCATTAATTACTAAGGTGAATAATGGGCTATGTATTTATCAATTAATTATATTAAGCGAGCTAGAAGCTTTAAGGTCATCACATTTTTTTTATCAGTTATAGTCCACAATGAATATGATCATATTCAAATGTGAAATATGCATAAAATACACAACCCCTTATTAAGTTAGATTTATAATAAACATAATCCATAATTTGTATTAGAGATATAGTAGAATATTTTTTTACAAAATATTATGTTATTATTATCATACAATTGACAAATAATTTTAAATTAATGATTTTATTTAATATAAAACAAAATCATGCAATTTAAAGCAGCATTGAATATTCTATGTTAATATGATAATTAAATAATATTTTAAGAGATGTAAATAGCAGTTAACAACATAATATTAAGATCTTTGAAGATTAAGTGACTGTAGACATATTTTTGACCCGTCGTAAATTTCAAAGATTGTTACAGCAATTTAAAGACCAGTATCACATTTATAATATTACTGTACCAGCTGATTTAACAGATTTAGAGAAATAGTGGTGAAACTTAATATTTGATTTAGTTACACGATATCAACCCATATTATCCATTTTATTGTCAAAATATTTAGCTTATTGGATAATAAGTAAAGTAAAGAAATTTAAATCATCTAATTAGAAATTTAAAAAAAAAATATTTTTTTTCATGACAACAGCTCAAAAGAACTATGCAAAAGATAACAAGAGGTCGTTGTTTTCTGGAGTAAAATTTTTTCAGAAATGAAGAATGATTCACACACAGAAATTACTGTTTCAAGGAGCAGACCAATTATCCTCACACTACAGAAACAGTACAGAAGAATAAAAGCTAAGTTCAAATTTCGAAGGCCTTTAAGAAGACCCTAAATTATTTTTATTATTGCTAAGGATATTTTAGTCCTGCTCCTATCTTCTATTTAAGAGTGTTCTATTTTTATCACATTTTGAGGGACATTTTTATGTTAGGAGTTAACTATTGCAAAAAGGAGGCTAAATAGCTGAAATTATACTAATTATTAAAGGTTTTAATTATTTCATTCCATATTAAATGAAAACTGATATTCACATATCTGTATATTGACATTACATCAAGATTTGACTCATTTCTAGAATAAGAGTTAGGAAACTGTGACTCTTCACCTAATGTTCATCATCCGCATTAGACCTGCCCAGATTTATTTCTTACTTAATACATTGCTAACTTTCAAGGTTCTTATAATAGTAGAAATAAATTATAGTATAGTATTGTTTCTTCTTTGTATGTTTTAATAAGTGCTAGAAGATGCCATAAAAGGTATAAATTTTCCTGCAAATAAAAGGGTGTATAAAAGAAAAAAATATGTTTATTAAACCAAATTTTTTTAAATTATATCTTTGCTATAAAATTTATACTCAAGGTATAATCCATTGTTATCTTCCGTCATTAGCTATCTGCTACCCATTGCTCGATCCTGATACTATTCCTTGGAATGCCTTTCAAAGAAATCTTGGACCACAATCTCAACTCCCGCAAAATTATCAAATTTTTTTCATTTGAAGAAACAAAAATCAAAACAATGATGATGAAGGAGGCTAGAGTACAATACCATGAAGTTCTTTGAACTTTTCTTTTGCTTGACACAAAGTGTGAGGACAAGCATTTTCTTGTTAAGAAAACTCTTTTTCAGTTAATCAAAGTAGGATAATGTTCTGACAACTTTACTTATAATCTTTCCAGTTATTTGCAGTAGAGTAGAGGGTATCCATAGAGCATCCATCAAGAACAAATTCTTGATAAATAACTCCTTCAAACTTCCAAAAAACACAAAATCTTAATGTTTTTTCTAATTGCCCATGGAAAAGCAGTTTTACCATAATCTAGCATTTCTTACGGGTATTCAGATTATGCCTTTTAAATAAATTTTCTCAAACTTCTAACTTCTTAGTTGTTGCTGAACAGTAAGTTCATAAGGGGCTAATCTACTGCTCTTTTTACCTTCCCCATAAAGTCTAGATGGGGACTAGAGTATCTTTCAATACACATTCCCTGGCAAATTTGCATGTACCTGTGGATAGATTTGTCTAAATGAAGAACCTCATCAAAATCTATTAATGGTCGTTCGGAGTCCTTCTTCCTTTCCAATGTCGTATCTATACTGCTAAATTTTTCAAATCAATGCCACACAGTGCCCTGGTCAAGGACACTTTCCCCTACGTATGTAATAATTTCACGATTTGCTTCTGCGGCTGTAAAGTTTTTTTTTCAGTAATGCCTTAAAATTACAAAAACTTCATAGGACACTTTCTTTTTTGAAATAAATAACTAAACTTTAAATAATTATAAAATAACTATAACAAAATAACTTTTCTTTAAATAACTAAACTGAAACAAATAAACTAGATACTGAGATGCAGTCTCTCTCTCTCCCCATCACTCTATTTGCCCTGATGAAGGCCTGAAATTTAGGCCAAATTTATATAAAGTTATTTGTTTACAAATTAGTTTTAATTCTTCAGCTACCAAGATCGAATTCCTGACAATCCTACCCTCAGAAAACTAAGCTTTTTAATTTTTGTTTTAAAAGGCTTTTTTAAAAAAAAGTGGAATGACAAGAAGAGAGATTTGACAAGCTTAGAAAACCCTTAAAAGATTATTAATTATTAGTAAGTATTAAATAGGATTAAAACATTTACTGTCCTTTGAAATCTTGAATTTCATAAAACAATCAGTTTTTTAATTTTTTTTTTTTTTATATACTTCTTTTTAAAAAAATGTTTTGTATAAGATGGCCTTTTTTTAAAAATGTATGATATCAATTGGTGGACATTGCTCCTTTCCTAAAGGATGACATGAAAATTTTATTGATACATGAAAAACTTTTGGTTAGCTCACATATTTTTATTAATTTAGATGCTTATAATTTTTTCTTCTTATGATTAAGGTCAACTATAAAGCTGACTACTACAGTGGATTTCCCTGCTGTTGGTTTTGATATGTCGCCTCATTTATGCGGCACAGGCAGCAGCACTCTATGGTGGAAAACTGGTCAAGGTTCCCAACACAACACCTATGATTTATATGCAGTCTGTAATCACCATGGCCAAAATCTGCATACTGGTCATTACACAGGTAATTATTAGATCTTGCTTTTATTCTCTATAACTTACTCTGCCATCTAATACCAAAAACAAGGGAAGTGTTGCATTAGTAAAAAAATCAAAGTCTTGTTTTTTTTTTTATACATTTCAATGTTTCCATGATAACCGATTCTGAAAATGCATTTTTGAAATAGACTGAGTATGTATTGTGTGAGTCAGGCCCAAATTCAGACTTGAAGGGGTAGTGGGAATTGAAGGTATGCAGGGTCTAGAAGAAACTAATAAGTCTATGAGTCCAAGCTGCTGCCCAATAGCTGAAAAACTTTTTTTTCTTCTGTAGATACAAGGTTGTGTAAAAGCAGTTTTGCATATTAATAATAATATAAGATAAATAATTCCAAAAATTTCTTGAAATTTTTAACATTGTCATGTTATTATATCACTGGTAATTATTTAGGGGAAGAAGATGAGAGAAAATGAAAATTGTTACTTCCTATTTTAATGATATACTAGCTATGCAATTTACTCTATGATAAACTGAGTTAAATTATTGTATCTCCCTCTTGGTATGTTAAGAGTAATGAATGGTCACTTGAGTCTATCCGGTTATTGTATGATTTTCATATGACTCATATCTGTAAAATATCATGCAAGTATGGTTTTCTCAATAATATAAATAATATAAATTATAAAATTGTCACACAAATTTTTACTGCTATATCATATAATAATATTTATTAAATGTTTGAGAAAATTTGTGTGTATTTGCTAATATTGCTTGAGGTCAATTAAGACCTGCCATCAAAAAACATGATAAGAAATTAGTTAGTGCAAGTAAGGTTAAGATTAGTATACTTTATTCTTATTCCCTGCAAACTTTCTTTAATGATTTTATTTTTAGATTGAATGAGAGTTAAATACTGTGTTTTTTGTTAACTAAAATTTTTCTTTTATTTTAGCCTACTGTCGGAATCCATACAATGGACAGTGGTACTGCTTCGATGACACCCGAGTGACCAGTATCAATGAGAGTGATCTTGTTACTCCCGCAGCATACATCCTTTTCTACCAGAGGCGAGGTCTCCTCTCTCCGTCCACCTCATCATCTGCTTCATCTACCTCTGAGCATTGGGCTTCTCGTCTCATCTCTCCTCCTACTAGACAAGGTAAACCTAGGCCCCAAGAGGCTTTCCTTGAAAAGAAGAAATGTTTATTAGACTTCTGCGTTGATGTTTCATTTGGGAGTGGATTTGACCCTTCGATCAGTCCTATGATGATGCCTATTCAATAAAAGCTTGAGGTAAAGAATTATTTTTCTGAAGGTATAATTGCTCTAAGATAAATTATAATAAATGTATTCTCTTCTTCACCTTTTCAAAGATATATTTATTAATAGGCTTAATTTTGTTCTTTCTCAATTTCGTTAATGTCATTGTCGTTTATTGTTGCAAAATAAGCACTTAATGAAAATGTAGAATATAACTCAATAACTTTTTAATTTTATCTAATTTTGAGTATATGTTTACTATAAATAGTAAACTAAAGTTTATATACTTTCCACTATATAATCAAATGGAGAGTTTTTGACTGTAGATTTTATTATTAGATTTATTATTAATATAAATTTTAAAAAATGTGTATTTTTTGGATCCACCTTGGCTGAACCCCAACAAAAAAAACATCTTATACTACTATATAATATCATATACTACTACTATGATATTTGAAACATATAAATAATATAAGTTAAGAGTAAAACATAAGTATTAAAAGACGTGTTATACATTCTAGTCAACTCTTAAACTCAATCTAGTGATAATTAGTTAACCCTTCAAGAAAATATGGAGGAAATAATCAGTTTTGACAAAAGTTTTTAAATAAATACAATTTTTTTAACCAAATTTTCTAATACATAAGTATGAGCAGTTTTGAGAAAAGAGTGTAGGCTTTTTGATGGGAAAGACAGTGAGTACATATAGATGAATTGGGGAAGTATGAGCTGTGAACAAATTATAGGAAAATCAATTCTATTGTTGTGTTGTGATATTTTATTTTAACATTAAATAAGTAAGTAAGAAATATCTGTGTATGTTTGGTTGATAGTTTTTGAGATATAAATGTATAGACTCAGATAATTTGTTTTTTATGTTGGGTTCTGTCCTAATAACAATGATTTTGTCAAAATCAACTGTGTATCCATCTTAAATTGATTGCTTATAGAGTGCAGTGGTTATTTTTTATTTATTTATTACTAATAATATTCCTATGGCTGGAAATATTCTCTATGCTTTTTCCTGGTGATAGTACCAAGGCATAAAAACAGGGTTGTACTATGTTATCGCACTTATTAAATTATACTTTTATGAGGCAGTCAAGTATATTTTTGTATAAGATATGTAGATTTTGACCATTCATTTAATAATTTGTGGACGAGATCTACAGATACAGTTCTTCAGATATGGTTAGATCTTGTATGTAAAACAGTTTTGTTGAAATTAATTATGTTATACTTTCTAAATACATAATATAATGCAGTGGGATTGAAGGTCATTGAATCTTTGTGAAAATTGAATGGCTGGACATAAGTAATGTGGACACTGGAGATATTCTAGAGGACTATGAATCTTGAAAAAAGTTGACCTATTTATGTATTTGTTTGTTCTATCTAAATTATGAAGGATTTTTGGAATATGACAAAAAATATAGTCATTCAGGCTCGAAATTCTACCAAATTACTACACCCAGTTCTGAAAATATAAAATTTTATAGAAATATAAAATAAAAGAGATTGGATAAAATTAGAATGATGATCCTCTTGATGGCTCTTTGAGTGGTATGGTCTTATGAATATTCCAATTATTACATTGGCCATGCTGGATTCTTGGATGGGATGAAACACATGCAACTGAATCAAAATTAGGTGTTTAGGAATCAACATTGAATGAATAGACTGGCTAAGGCCCTCAGGAATAACTTTCAATTTCTTAGATCAATGTAAACTTGTATTGATTAAGCAAGGCAACTCTGGAACAAGCACTTATAGAAGTTAAGTAATTCTTCAATAAATTATTGATTTCTGTATGAAGAACTGTAATCACAAATAGGTCAATAAGAAAAATTAGGGCATCTATCTGCCAAAACAAATAGGATCTGGCTCAGAACTGATAATAATCTATGAACCAATTGTACTAAATTTGGTTTAAATATATTTCATCATAAAAACTCGAAAAATAAGATAATGCGCCATAAATTTTTTATTTTTTCAAATGGAGAGCCATATTTGTTTTTATATTGATATGTTTAGTAAACCAAAGAGAATTTTAGGATAGAATTCTAGTGTAGAGGGAATTGAATAAGATAACTAGTGCGTCCTGGTAGCATAAATGGTAAATGCACCGGCCCGGATAGCAGGAGATCCAGGTTCGATTCCTGGCTGAGACAGATAGATTTTTTATTCTATTCCTTCTCATTAATTGTTTTTAGAATATAATTTACTTATTAAGTTATAATTATTTCAATAAGTTATGGGCTGTGTGAACCTTCTGGAATGACTTAAGCTAAATATGGTCTCGAATAACTTTTCTCGCATTCAAAACCTAATAATTTTTAATGTGCCAATTTTTCACATCATTAACATATTTTCATTCCTATGTAATAGGAACATGGAAGTAAAATGGAACACCAATTTTTCATGTTGGTCTTAATTATCACCACTGACTATTCAGTTTTATTACCTTTATCTATTTAATAAGGATATATAAATTATTCTTAATTCAAAATAGCTGCATTTTGGAAGTTTGCTCATTTTAACTTCACCTATATCTGACCTTACACAAGACAACATAGTAAGTATTGTCCTCCTCTGAGCAAAAGAGTTTAGTTCTAATGCATTTTTCCTAATACATTTGGAGAAAGTGTTAATAAAATCTTTGAAAGCTCTTTTGGTCTGGAGGTCTTCGAATAGGTTATGTAGAAAAATAAAAAGAAGGAGAATCAATTCAAAAACATAAAAATGTTCACACGAAACACTTTTAGACTACACCTTAGTGGAAGAAGGAACAGAGTGAAACATTTCCAACTATGGAATGGAGCTGTGAATGCATTAGTGAAAATGGAAAAAAAAAATTACTTATTTTTATATTGTTCCAATAAAGTACATTATTATTTTTAAAACAACTAGGTTATTTTTATAGAACTGAACTTTTTAAAAAATATAGAGAAAACTATGAAATTTCCTTTATAGAAAACTAAGAAAGCATTCCTTTTCTATTGGTCACAGACCAGAACGAATGAAAAAGTAATTAAGTATAATAAAATCTTTTACTAGATTATTTTAACCAAGTGTTACATTTATTTTAAAAACATAAACAGAAACCTCTTAGAGAAACATGTGTTCACTTTGTTGACAATCTCTTTTCTCATTGACAGAAGAAAGGTTCCTGCGGAATTCAAGACAGTATGCCACAGCGCCTACTGTTAGGCATTCCTCACAAGATTTAACGACACAAACCAACAATAGGCAGGTGAGCAACTTGGTGTCACCTCAAGTGTTGTATGCAAGTTGTGACAGTGATGCCTATTCTAAAATTCTCTCTAATATGCTTTTTAGGCAGCTTTATGGTTTGAATTGTTTTCAGAGCAACTGTTAATAAAAATTTTGTGTTATTAGAAAGTTTTAGTTAGCTAACTAATTTTGTCTAAACAGCATGATTGACATATGCTATTAAAAGTTATTTTACAGCTTATATTGCTTTTACTTTTAAATTTTAATCCACTTTTATGTATTTAAATAATTTAAGAATTTGGTGTAATACTAACTACTTTATAAATCTTTTTTTTTAACTGTCCCAGCCGGGACTCGAACCTGGATCTCCTGCTTTCCGGGCCAGTGCATTTACCAATTATGCTACCGGGACCGGTCTGATAAGTTATTAAATTCCCCGCACTAGTGTCAAGAGTCTAATCTTAGCAATCCCTTAGACTCTCGACACTAGTGCAGGGAATTTAACAACTTATCAGACTGGTCCCGGTAGCATAATTGGTAAATGCACCGGCCCGGAAAACAGGAGATCCAGGTTCGAGTCCTGGCTGGGGCAGTTAGATTTTTTATTCTGTTCCCTTGCACTAAAAATTACTAATTACTTTATCTTTGTTAGAGCATAGTATTGTGATTTTTTTAATTACTGTGATAATTCAATAGATTTATATGGTTTGAGACTTTTACAGCCATGTCATATTTTTGGAAGAATATATTTTTTTATGTCTGCATCTACTAATTTCTTAAACCCTTTTGATGCACTTTACTTTTTTCATTTCTTAACACAATCATTAATAGCTTATTACCCTCTAACCCTTAAAAAATATATACTTATTGCTACTTTATTATTTATAAAATAACATAAGACTGAAATCAATATTTTTATTTCGTTATTATACATTCAATTATGGCCTTTGGCCTTAGTTGATGCCTATTACATTTTACTGCTCTCTAGATATAACTAGTTATTAATTTATAGTAAATATATTAAAGGGTATTTATAGGGCGTAATAACCTAGAAGTTGATTGCCCTCCATTATGATCTACTACTACTACTACTATAAGTTAGTAACATAACTAGTTATGTTATATACCAAATCTTAGTTTTTCTGAAGTTGTGTTTCTAAGCTGTTTACATATTTTTTTATTTGATACTACATTAAGAAATATTTTATTTTGAAATTTTATTACTATCAAGGAACGTATGTGTAGATAAAGTGACATGAGCTTAGAAAAATTTCTTCAGATTTCTTCAATAATCCTATTTAGGGAAAGCTAAAAGTATACTTATTATTTTTTTTGTGTGTGTGTGTGTGTGTGTGTGTGTGGTATTTAATCCCACGTAAATTTTAACAATTTTTAGTGCAAGGGAACAGAATAAAAAATCTAACTGTCCCATCCAGGAATTGAACCTGGATCTCCTGCTATACGGGCTGGTGCATTTACCAGTTATGCTACAAGGACAAGTCTGATAAGTTATTAAATTCCTCGCACTAGTGCCGAGAGTCAAACCTCCGAGGCCATTTTTTTAATTCACAGAGGGGCTTTATGATAAGAAGCATTTTTTTCTCTCAATATTGCTAATTACTATTATTATTTTAATTATGTAAATGTTCTATAGATATAAACTTTCTTTTCTTTTCTTAATCTTTTTTATTACATATAAAAAAACAAACCAGAACACTATGAGTTTATTTGAAAAATTCATAAATATTTTGAATAATTATCATTATTTTTGTTAGTAATTTACCTGTTCCCAGGTTTATAAATGTTCTTGACTGCCAAAAATATTTCAATTTCAAAGGTTCACTTTTTTTTTTATTTATTTTTTTTTTGTGCAAATAATCTTTAAAATTNTTTATATAAAAAATCATTGAAATAAGAAAATTAATTTGAAATGGCTCTTAAATATTTATAAAAAACAAACTATGATTTCAGTCATAATGACTGGAATTGATCTTTCCTCTAATTTCTTCCCAATAACTTTAGTGTACACTCATTCATAAGTCAGTGCACATTTAAGAGGTGTGAGGGAAAGAAGAAATTAACTAATGAATAATTTACAAAATTTTGAAAATATACATTAATATTTTAAATGAAGTATTTTCATATTTATTTAATGAAGTATAGTCATACCAGGTATGCAAGTTTAAAATGTCGTTTATTTCTTAAAATAAATACACAGTAATTTAAAAAAAAGTATAATATATTTTATTCAAAGTACTGGCCCTCGCTTTCTACACATTTTGTCCATCTCTCGGGCAATATATGGATACCATTCCAAAAGAATGCTTCATCTTTATTTGAAATCCATTCATCGAGCCATTTTCGTACGTTTTCGAAATTGTTGAAGTGTTGCTCCGCCAATGAGTGTCCCATCGATGAGAAGAGGTGATAATCAGAAGGCGCCAGGTCAGGTGAATACGGCGGGTGGGGTAGGAGTTCCCAACCAAGCGAAGAAATCGTTTCCTTAGTCAATCTGGCTGAATGTGCAGGAGCGTTATCATGCTGAAGAATGACTTTGGCGTGCCTGTGAGCCCATTCTGGGCGTTTTTCGATCAATGCGTGACTCAAATTGATCATTTGTTGTCGGTAGCGCTCGGTATTGACTGTTTCGCCGGGCTTGAGAAGCTCGTAGTCGATTTGGTCGATTTTCTCGTTTTTGATCAGTAACATCAAAATCACCACGTTTGAAACGTTGAAACCAACGTTCACATGTCTTGACGGTTGGAGCAAGATCGCCATAAGTCTCAACAAAAATTCGATGACATTCAGATGCCTTTTTCTTTTGATTAAATAAGAAAATCATGACATGCCGCAAATGCTCTTTATTTGGCTTAAAATTAGACATTTTTAACACCAAAGAAAGGTATGATACGTCCACGTAAACGACTTAAAAACAACTGACTTTTGTAAACAAATGACTAACAAACAAAATAGCGTTTAGAGATAAGCAAATCCTTCAATAGGCTAAGAGCGCATTCTATTGGAATTAAAACGACATTTTAAACTTGCATACCTGGTATTTAATACTGATTAAATATGTGTGGTGTAAGGGTCTGTAGATGACTCTTCAGAGTTACAATTAACTTATTGAAATTTTTGTTTAAAGTGTTATATTTCTTTCTACAGATTTAGTTATAATCTTGCAGATAAACCTCAAGAGATTTTATAATTTGTGTATATTGTTAATTTGTCTAATTAATTTATTTTATATTTATGTAGCTTGTTTTTCTCTTTATATTTTTTAAAATATTGTAATACATATATTGCTTTTACTTTTAAATTTTAATCCACTTTTATGTATTTAAATAATTTAAGAATTTGGTGTAATACTAACTACTTTATAAATCTTTTTTTTTAACTGTCCCAGCCGGGACTCGAACCTGGATCTCCTGCTTTCCGGGCCAGTATGCTACCACTTGCACCTCAGGGACTAGCCAGATAACCTATTAAACTCCCAACACACTAGTGGGAATCTAACCTACGAGAAAGAAGTAAAGTAAATAACTAAAGTCGATAAATAGCATATAACTAGAGTAGACTTCGAGCATAAGATGATATATTTGTCGTCGTTATACTCTCCCTAGTGTGTTGGGAGTTTAATAGGTTACCTGACTAGTCCCGGTAGTGCAAGTGGTAGCATACTGGCCCAGAAAGCAGGAGATCCAGGTTCGAACACTGGCAGGGACAGATAGGTTTTTTTATTCTATTCCCTCGCATTAATTGTTTAAAATTTACGTAGGATAGTACACCATAACTAAATTAATATTTACCATATAACCATGTTTATATGAATAATAGATACTCTTGTGCGATTTAAACATACCAATAAGAGCACAATAATTAAATATTTTCATTATTTTTAAAATCAAACAATAACAATATATGTTCACGTTCAGCCCTGAAGAAGCCATCACATGATGTGCGAAAGCTCGGCAAATAACACCAATTTGACACGGTCCAACCCGGAAGAAGAAACGGTAAATAACAATATACTTGATGAAAACTGAACTCTGAAAAAATTCTTGAAAATTTATAGGGTGCATTACATTGTTTTACTAAATTAAACCTTTTTCAATTTTCTTTTCCTGTTTTTTTATATACATATGATGGATTC
>KZ809558.1:60250-85404 GCA_000696205.2 Oncopeltus fasciatus
ATATAAATAAATTTATCTTATATTTTTATGAAAAAAGTTTATCTTTGTTATAATCCTCTTCTATATTTATTTATCTTCCTTTCCTTCACCATCAATTCACCTTGATTATTACCACACATTAAGCATAACTTCCTTTTAGTAATTATAGCAAATGATACTTGTGCTAATTCATTATATGAGCCAAAATTTTACTTATTTGAAAACCGTAATATATTTTAGAATATTAATCAAGTATGTTGTAGGGGTTCTTTTAAAGTTCACTAACCTACAGAAAGTCCCCCATTTCCCACAGAAGATTTTTCACTAAATATGTAGTACTGAAAACCATAAAAAAGTATGAAGATAAAAAAAATTCTTATCAACTTCAATTCAATATCTTTTTCTAGCTTTAAATTCTACCTTTTACATACTTTTTAAACAGTATTTTTGTTAAGTTTCTTAACTAACTCAAAGATTAGTGAGCGGAATAAGTATGTTCTTATCTTGAGCTCATCAGCTGTGAACATTTATGCTTAAGTGTTTGTCTGTAAGCACTTAACGTAGGTAAACTAAAGTTATCATGTAGGTTCTGTTAAGCCCTCATTATTTAGTTATTTTGATGAGATAAACTCCTCTGTTTAATGTTTTATAATGTAATAAGAATTTTCAAACACCAAAATATAATAATAAAAAGTTCCTCATACAGGAGTTGTTTCATCTATGCAGATTTCCTATGTTTCGTTAACATTCGTTAAATTATATTAAATTATGAAATTTTATTTTTAAGTTGAAGTGAATAATGAGCATAAACAGTCTACCACTAAGCTTTGCTTTAGACTGGCTGGGAGGGAAGAATGGCTAACTGCACATCTATCATACATTCATAAATTTCTTCCTTAAAAGCATTTTCAAAAAATTGTTATTAAACATAATCCTTAGAAAATTACATATTGCACTCATATTCCATAAAGTTTTTTTAATTTTTTTTAAACCTCAAATAACAATGAAGATTCTAAAATTATAAATTTTGTTCTTTCTCTAAACTGCCCTCTTTACCTTTTCCAATCCAACTGAAGATTAATATTTTCAAGAGTGTGAAATGAAAAGCCTACAGAGGATTTAGTTTCTGTATTTAAAAATAAATATGAATGCAATTTCAAGCCTAATACTTGAAATTTATTCAAAATATTTTTCTTTTGTTTTTATTTTTAATATTATAAAATACAAATGCCAAAAATTATATTTTACTCCTATTTTGTCCATATACATATTTTTGTAATGCTAGAATTAACAAAAATAATAATATTTTAAATTTTAGTCCCTCTCAAACCCCCCCCCCCCCAATCACACACCTTCCCCTTCACCAATTTCAGCCCAATGGACCTCACCCTATGGTTTGAAAAAGAAGCTAAATAACGAATCTGGTTCTATTATTTTAAACATTATGGATGCTAGAGCATATACATACATATATATGTATATATATACACCATGTGTGTATACTATATTTGATGGACCATATTTTTAGTTTCTTCAAAGGATCGGTGAAGATTCATTAAAATTTTTCAAAAGTCGCCTCATGATAGCAATGTGAATAGCTTGTTATCAATATGGGATATTGCTTAAAAATTTACTACGGATAATATACTTTAGTTAATTTTAATATACTATTGTGGGAATTTTCTAAACAGATAGACTTATTTTTATGAGCTTAAGTTGATTTTTTTTTTTAACTTGCAAGATCTTTTGTTTCTTCAACAAAAGTTCTGTCATTGCTGTAATATTTTATAAGAATTGGACCAATTCACCAACTAAGAGATTTTGCATGAAATAGATACTTTGTTCTTAGCTTTCAATTTAAAATGACCATGAAATCATGCTATTCCTCAAATCAGTATCTAGATTATGCTAATAGTGTCACATGTTTCTAATGAGTACAAAATAAATTTTTGAAATAAACTATAGTTTGTTACAAAACATTGATGAATCTTGCATTTAGTCGATTTATCACCAATCTTTACCAATTTAATATCTTTAAATTCAACTGACTGAACAATTAGAATAGTTTATCTCTCATTTTAATTATAAGTGTTCAATGTAATATGCAAACATGTATAAGAATTTCAAAAAATAAAAATACTTCAAGTTAGTACACAGTAGTTTATTTTCATTCAAATTATTAAATATATTTAAATATGTACATGTACCAAATACATTACATAATAAGGATTGAGAAAATTAATTTCTGCATCTTATAAATTCTCTTTCAATTACTTCTTAACTTTTTTCTAAATTACCAGGGAGGGACTTGAACCTGCTTGATAAGACATGACAGATATAAATGGATCCCATGAATTCTTGATATTTATAATAATAGGGACTGTGAGAAGTTTTAAATTTTGCATTGAAGGAGCTTTAAGTAGCACAAAACAATTTTAAAAAAACAATTACATATCACTGCTTAGGTTTTATAGTAGTACCCTCCCCCCTATTCTAAAGTAGTTAACTTAATTTTAAATTTTAAAGCATTCATTAAATGGTTAACTGGGATGATTCTGTGAAAAATTTTGTTGGACTCAGTATTCAGGTATAAAGAAAATAAAATATTTTGAAAAATCAGAAAATTATTTTATAATTCCAATTCTTTTCATCTGCTAAATAATCTAAGGGGTTATTTCTACCACCAATGAATATAGAACTCTCATACCTTCTATTCTCCGTCTTCATTGGTTTCTGCAAACCATCTTCATTCATCTGCATTACAAGTCATCTTCAAGGCTTGTGATGACAGTGCTAGCTGAAAAATTGGCTTTGGAAAATAATTTACTGATTTTTCAAGAATAGTTAATTTTGTCTAATATGTGAAGCTTATCTCACAATCTTTCAATAAAGTTTTAAAAGTTGTTAACAAAATTTATCATATTAAGAGTTTCTCCTTATGAAAGAAATTTAAAACAAATTTAGCCCACCATTTATAATAATGCAATAGCCAATGAGATGAGATATATATAGTTAATTTTAAAGAAATTATTAGAAAATTTGTTAAGTTTTGGCCAATTACTGTGTTTGGAAGCTCATTATTGAATGAGCGCTAAGAAATATTTAAAGCCCTCTGAATATAGGAATATTTTTTAAGTTTTTTTTGGAATAATGAATTTAAAAAAACAATTTTACTTGGCTGATCTGAGTCTATATAAATGTCATAGATGGCAGTTTTATCCCATTAAATTAGTAATTTAATAGATGGACTCATTTTGTATGTTGAATGGGTCATTTCATGTCAATTCATCTAAAAATAAAATATTAAAAAGAATCTGAGTCTATATAAATGTCATAGATGGCAGTTTTATCCCATTAAATTAGTAATGTAATAGATGGACTCATTTTGTATGTTGAATGGGTCATTTCATGTCAATTCATCTAAAAATAAAATATTAAAAAGAATTATTTTTTCCCTCACATTCACTTAAATTTGGTACAGGTTTATGCAAAATTATTACATATATGCATCTATGGCATATTACATATATGCCATCTGAGGTAAGTCAACTGGTTTTTAAATTTCAGGACTAATAAGTAGTCATGTATGTCAATGATGGATACACAACCATTTGAATTTCTGAAAATGCTTTCCTACTTTAGTTACTCAACTAGGATTGGTGGCATTTAATATCAGTTTAATTACCTTTTCCGGGGTGCCAGGGCAGCTCAGGGATCTGTTCTGGTCTCGCTATCCAAGCCCTGCATGTTCAAATCCCACCTTGGACAAGCAGTTATTATTGATAAATAAAAGGTTGTCCTGAACCATGGATGTTTAAAGTGGATACCAACCTGTGGTTTGCTTCCCAACATTACCCTAAGTGGTTGAAAGGGAGACTAACACTTAAATTTAAAAAAAGTATAGATCTCTAAGGTTCAGCCTTAAAGCGACTGAAGATCCTTTGGGTCGATAAAACCAAATGAAAAAAAAACAAAAAAAAACATAAAAGTATATTTATTTTTACGCACTCTTGTCTCCAAAATTTTTAAAAGAATGAAACGAAATTTGGTATTAAGCTACTTTCGAGAAGACGTTGTTTGTTAATGGCTGAAATCTGTCGAGTGGGGCGTTAGAGAGGATTAGAGGGATATGAAAACTTTAAAATCAAAATATCTTCCTTAANTATCTATTAAATATTACGTTCAAAAATTATTATTTATTTTATTTAAAGATTTTGGCTGTAGGTCAACACTCATTAAAAAAGGTTTTAAAATCATTTATTTAATCTTTGTCCGACTAGTTTTCTGCCCTTTTGGCATCTATTCTGGGTTTTTACAAAAAATTAAAATAAAAGCCTGTTTGTTTAGTATTAATGATAAGGTCACTAAAGAAAAGAACATTAAACTAGTAGTACAATGAATAAATAATTCATTTTACAGCAATTTTTTCAAGTGCACTGGACCTATAGAATGGATTGGCAATTTAGATAAATTTTTTTTTTTTAATATTTTGAGCAAAATTTGAGTAATCAAATCATTTATGACGTGAAAATATGTCCTAGTACAAATATTTAAATGAATATATTTTAATATTAACTTCAATAGTTTTGGAATTTTACACTGAAGTTATTGATTTTTGTACTAGGGAGGAAGCTGGCTGGATTTAGTGTAGTGTGGCTTACATCCGATAGAGAGCAGCTCCGTTCCTTCACTCTCGCTTTTCAATTTTAATAATTTTTCTATTTCCGATCAAATGAACTTATATGAAATGCTGTTATTTCTTTAAAAATAGTTTGTATTTCATTTTTCCCCCTTAAATTATATTTATTTAAATTTTACACCTTGACAAAAATTACAAATTTATTGAATGGTGTTGGCAAGACTGTTGAGAGGGTGTTCTCGGATCAAAGATGGTGTAGGCTTGTGCCAGTGAACTTGTGGGACTCGGTTGTATTGTTTGTTTGCCGGTCATGTTAGGATCCCGCTGGTTTTGGTAAATAAGTACAGATATTCATTTTAATTTTAAGAGTGTTTGTAGATATCTTGCAAAATAAAGGCTTACTTGCGGAACACCAATGTTTTTTGAACTAATAATCTCTTTGATAAGGATATTTAACTTTGTTTTTATTTCAGTATATTATCACTAACTGATTAACTTCTGTCACTTTTACCGCGCGATACTGTCACATTTTTTCTGGTTGAAAGTATTGATTATTTTAATAAATTTTAAATGTTTTTAATAGATTTGTTTGTTGTATTTGTGTTAATATTCAAAATATCGTAAATGGCTTCGATTATAAATTCATGGCTTATTTTATTAGAACCCTTTTGTTTTTTCTTTGTTGAAAATTGTTAAATAATTAATATTACATTAAAATGTTAGCATGTTAAATAAAATCGTATGAAAATAAATAAAGCATTATTGTATTATTCAGGTATAAAGAAAATAAAATATTTTGAAAAATCAGAAAATTATTTTATAATTCCAATTCTTTTCATCTGCTAAATAATCTAAGGGGTTATTTCTACCNTTTAATTAATTAATATATTTGAATTATATTTACTTTTGAGTTACTTCCAAATATTTTTCACAAAAAAAGGCACTAACAATGCACTAACTAGTCAGATAATTCTCTAGTTAAAATGTTTCACTTTAAGCATTTTGAGAAATGTGCATAATAAAACTAATAGATAAGAAATAGTTAAGAAGATATTATTTAAATATATATATATATAAGTGTGTGTGTGTGTGTGTGTGTGTATGTTATGTATAATTTAATATAATATTATTAGTAATGTAGTAATTTGTATTATTTTTAAGTGCTATTGTAATATTTCTAATTTAATACTTATGTGAAAGATTTTCTAATTTAAAAGACTCACTAATAATGCAAGTAATTTTTCTAAAGTGATGCTTATTATATTTAATGTGCTCATTTATTAGATTAATTTTAATTCATTATTATTATAGATCTCAGATCTTGTTTAAGCAGTACTCGGATTTCCTCCCTTAAGTATCTTGTCATAATAAACCCTACTATAATACCGGTTATTGTTTTAAAATAATGTATTACTCATAATTAGAATCATATTTGTGACATTTATTTCTTCGGATTGATTATATTCAAGGCTTTGAATCGATGTAGTGTGATTTACTCAATTAAATTGGAAATTTAAAATACGTGTACATGCTGGCGCAGGCGCCTAACTGGTAGCGATGCATTGCTTAAATTGCCTACCTCTCTGTCTGATTTGATTACAGTTACCAGAAAATATCATCTAAAGCTTAATTGATTTTTTTCAGAATTCATCTGGATTTGACTGTAAACTAATTATAATTATCTATAGTTCTATAATTACAGAATTTGTGTTATATTTATTTTATATCCTGAGTTAGTTTATTTATAGCATGGTGGATATAAAGATTCAAAAAAATAAGGAAACATGTAGATTTGGTTTCAAAATATATAATCTGTGAATTTTCGAAAATCCTAATTGCTCGGAAATTTGTTCAAAGGCAGTTCTTTTACTTTCTTATTGGTTTCGTTGAAGAATAGATTTGTGATTACAAATTAAAAATTGCTTTCTTGTTTCTTTATAAATCTATCTTATAATTCACCAAAATTTCTTGACTAAATTAAGAGAAGAAATCGAAACTTACGAGAACTGTCATTTTAGTATTTCCAAATTTTCGTTTACGCTTGGATATTGGCCTCACTGTTTTTAACCTTAACCAGAATGTTGTGTTCTAACTACATAAAGACTTCTTAAAGAAGGCTTTATTTGTACAGAAAAGGGCTTGAAATTAAAACAAAGCTCCCAACTTTGCTTTGAAGAAAAATTAACGTTACGGAGGAATTGTATATGGTAAATAAGGTCAATTCTTCAGCATCATGGTCGTATAATAATCAGTCTAGAAAATTCGAATTTAAGGTAAATGCCACTTTTACTTAATGTTTCTAGTTTTTTTAATAATTACGTTAATAAATGTAATATATTATATAGGAGTTTGGTATCCTGTAGTATGTCAATATGTTCCTTAAGTTCAACCTCCCCATTCATTGGGTACCCATGAGGTAGAGTTTGATAATTCGATCAACTTTTAAAACCGAATCAAGTTATCATACCTTCTATTTTCCGTCTTCATTGGTTTCTGCAAACCATCTTCTGTTGGCGAGTGCTTTCGGACGTTGTTCATCTTCTTGGCGCGTATGTGTGTGGTGTGTACGCACGGGCGAGTGTGTGTGGGTATGTGTGCGTGTGTGCATTGCTAGTGAAAATATTTTCAGTATCATTCTCTTATTCCTCACTGCTCTACAGATTTTAATTTGATAATTTTTATATAGATAAAAAATAAAGTCAGATTCAAAGCAAGTAACTAAACAAATCCCTCTGCATCAAAGTTATTTTTAATAATTTAATATCATTTGTACTTCAGGAAAACAACTCTTTTAATTTTTGGCATATTTCCTTGAAGGGAATCACTAATTTAATACCAAGACCTTACTTTTGAACACTTTTCACCATTCCACCGAACCTACATTTGTGAATTATGGAGTCTGTTCCAAAGTTTTTTTTAGCTCATTAGCGTCTACAATTTTCAAGACAAAGCTACCTTAGTCCAGATATTAGCTTCCTATCCCAAATGGTTGAATGACTTCCTTGTAGATAATATAGGCCTAAGAAAAGAGCTTTAGAAGGCATTGACTTGATTTATTAAAAAATAAATAAAAAATAGCAATAGCTTTTATATGCAAATTTATAATAATTCTACCATTTGAGCTTATTTTTTCTTCTTATTAGTATATTTTTCCTATGTATTCGACGTTACTAGCCTTTTTTCTCTTTTATTTAGCTAAACTTCAGGCTAACTTTATAAATTTCAATTTGCTGTCCCAGTAGTCATGTAAAATATCATATGCCTTTTTCTAAGCACTTATCCACATTTTCAAATATATTGAAATAAAAAGTAAAATAAATGAAGAAGAAGATAACCCTCCGAAACAAATTTAAGATTTAGGACTAGTGCCTAGGAAAAGGCACATGATATTTTAGATGACAGTAAAGACCGGTAATTGAATGCTAATACGTCATAAACATAGGAAAAATATTCTAATAGGAAGAGAAAAAAAACCGCAAATCGCAGAATATTACAAACTAACATTGTCTCTCTTCTTATTCTATTATAATATATGTTCAGATATAAATTAAAAAAAATTAGTTTTAAATATATATATATNATATTAATCCTTCAAGGGATTAAACCAGATGTTTCTTAAAAAAACTAACTATGTTAAGGCAACTCTTGGGTTCTCTTCTCGACTATTTTGTCGAAATGTGCTTACATAGCATATTTCTCGTTGGGGAGTCAAGCTATTTGGTACTATATAGAGACTTTTTTCTTCTTCTGACAATTAGTTGAGTATGCTAATGACTATTATCGATCGAATGAAAATTTAGAAATTGAGAGAGAGAACAACATTTTAATTTTAATTCATCATCATTCGCACTAGAAAAAAAAACATACGTGTCAAATGTAATGCTTAAATATTTATATTTTATAATATCTTCACAAAATTCGCATAAAGAAAGACATATAAGAATGTAACTTGGAAGGCTCGCCCCTTTGATCGGAGACCCAGGCCACACTTTTATCTTCGATGTTCCTTTTGACTTTATGATGAATTTAGTCGTTTACTCTTATCTTTGGCCATCTTTAATGAAACATGGGAAATCTGCTGAGATTACGTAGATGGACTTTGATGATTTCAAGACAATTTCCCCTGAAAAACATTCCTAATCGACTTTCGGGTAAAAGAAAATCCACTTTTGCCCCCTTGTTAAATTTTGCCGGTTAAATAAAAAAGAAAAAAAAACATTTGGCTGTGATATATTTGCTTAAATTGATTTTGGTGGTTTTCCGAACAGATAATTTATTTAACTCTATGAAAGTTGTGTGACAGAATCCCTTTATTTGCTGTCATATTACCTGTCGGGTGATAAATGTAGACTGAGGGAGCAATATTTCATGACCAATAACAAATCAACAGTCTGTTGATGATTGCAATATATAAATAAGGCCGTTACCCGATAACACCTGTACAAGCGTAATACCGGTCTCCAGACACTGGGGACCTTCCCAAAGGAAGGTCCCCCGTCTCCATCGGGGGATCCGTTCGGGTGTTCAAATCCAGCCCAGGGCAAGCTTTTATCTATGAATAAATGCTTCTCCAGAACCATGGATGTTTAGAATGGGGTGGCAACCTGTAGATAGCCCCTTCCTCCATAACCCTAAGTGGTTAAAAACTAGGCTAACTAAAAAAACCAAAAAAAAAAAAAAAAACATGACCTGCGTAATCCGAGTATAATCCACAGCATTACAATTTATTTTGATGAAATTCTCATGTGCCATGTAATCCCTCTTATGAAATATTTTTTTCACCAATAAACATATCTGTGTTGAATATCACTGCTCTAATCTTGTTATCATGCCCCGCATGAATTTAGCTTGTAATGAACTTAGCCTTTCATTTTACTTTTAAGAAGGACATGCCAAATTTTACTTACATACATATGTACATGTATGTATATAAATTTTAGTGGCTATTTTTGGGGGGTTCAGATCGAAGAAAATGTCGACAAAATGTTTCTTGAGAACAATCTCAATTCCTTCGGCATTGGTTTGTAGGTAGACCTTATTTTATTTGTAATGTTTAATTTAAAAATATTTGTGAAGCTGTGATTATTCGAAGTTCACTTCATTGGTGAAACTTATATATTTGTTAATTTGTAATTTCCCTCTAACACACGTTTAATTTTAGAACACGCATTTGTTATTTCAACCAGAAATGTTTTGACAAAAATTTTGACATGCTTTGTCCTCAATTCCTGTTTACACTTAACTTACCATTTCTTCGTTTATTACTCGTTCTTCTGTTAATTACTATTTATGTGAGACACTAGCGTTTGGTGTTGGTGGTTACTCTAATTACAACATTGCCCATAATAGTGTACCTTCTGCCGTCTACAGTAATCATTGTTGTCTTATGATTTTAAATTGAGATTTTCAAAAGTTTGCAATTTCTTGTTATATTTTAGATATTTTCCACGATTGAGACACATAAAAAATGAGAGTCACTGAAATTATATTTATGTGTGCGGTGTACGGTCTGGCTACAGGCCAGTTTTCAACTTATCTTAATGAAATTCGGCATGGAACATTTATATTCAAAATGAAATTTTATTATCGGGCCAAATTGGCCCAATAGAAGTGGAGCATTTGCTTAAGTGTTGCATGACACAAAATTGAAAAAAAAAATTTTTTCTTATGTAGCGGTCGTAATACTCATTGTAGGATAATGAAACTCAACACTCATTGTTAATGAATAAATATTTTTTTGTGTTCACAGCGAAATTGATCTATTTTTGGAGTGGGAGTTTAACTGTACTCTAAATTTGAATTGTACAGTAAAAGTCGCAGTTAGTTAGTTGTAAAAGCTGTGGCAGTTATAGAGTGAAATAAGACGAATAGGAGTGGGGGATTACCCGCATTCCTAGAGAGTACGAAAAGTCGTACAGCGGGCATATTTAGGGTTATGAAACTCAACACTGATCCATTTATGAATAAAATATCTATTTTCGGAGTTACACATTCCTGGTTAACCATAGGAAGTGGGGGTTAACCTGCATTTTAATTTTACAACGTAGAAGTCAAATTTAATTTTATCTTTTCTTCGTGAATATAAATCTTAAATATAAAATAAAAAGCTTAGATCGTTGTTGAGTTAAATCGGCTGAGGTCCAGGTCCAGTCTTCCTCCTGTTGACCTCTTGACGGACGCCACACTGATCTCGTTCGTCCTCTTCTTCGATCTCCGCCAGACAGTCCAGTACCCTAGGCGGTCACTTATCCATGGACATACGCCTGCTGTGGCCGTACCATTTGATTCCCATTCTCTCCCGAATCAGCTCATTCCGGAGCCGATCCAGCCTTGTCTGGTCGGAGCCAAGCTTCAGGCCTCTCTCAACCCCGTCTCTCACCTGGAGACCTCTTCCTGCCATCTCTTCACGGGCGCCGTCAATTCGCACTTATCTCGTTCGTCCTCTCCCTCGATCTCCGCCAGACAGCCAGTCCAGTACCCTAGGCAGTCACTGTTCCATGGACATACGCCTGCTGTGGCCGTACCATTTGATTCCCATTCTCTCC
This sequence comes from Oncopeltus fasciatus, assembly GCA_000696205.2. Taxonomy (NCBI): domain Eukaryota; kingdom Metazoa; phylum Arthropoda; class Insecta; order Hemiptera; family Lygaeidae; genus Oncopeltus; species Oncopeltus fasciatus. Next base: position 71,414 of record KZ809558.1, read on the forward strand.
CGAATCAGCTCATTCCGGAGCCGATCCAGCCTTGTCTGGTCAGAGCCAAGCTTCAGGCCTCTCTCTCAGCCCAGTCTCTCACCTGGAGACCTCTTCCTGCCATCTCTTCATAGAACAGATAAATAGGAGTGTGGATTTGCTGAAATGATAAGTGGGATTACAAAACATATTTTCGTTACAACGGGAGTAATTTTTAGTTATTGCAAGGAAAATCATCAAAGATTTAATAGGTGCTCTCTGAAGGTGTAGAGAATTAATTTAACTTAAATTTACGTATAATGAAGTTATTTACGAATGTTACTGTGATGGCTGTACTCTTACCCCTTCTTCCCCGCCGGTCAGTCAAGAGCCATTCATAGTGGTCTTACTTTGACACCCAATCTTCGTTTTTTTCCTGGTGAAATTCATTATTCACTCGATATCTACTCGATTTTCCCCTCGATATCTATTCCTTGAAGTTATAAAAAGTTCCATTACCTTTTTAATGGAGATAAATTGTTGCATACACCTCGGAATAAATTGCATGTGTACCTCCCCCGTATTGTATCAGCTTTCAAGGCTTTGAAACCGTTGTTTTCTTGGTCTGCCTGAAACGACTGCTATTGCTCGGAGGTTACTTTACTCACTTAATGTATAAATAACTATGTATTACTCACTGCTTACATAACATTTAGTAAGTCGTCATGCGGAATACATCTTATAGGTGAATGTTGCACGAAAGATCATATGCTAAAACTGCTGAAAAGGAAATATGATTAGTGTGCAATATTTTTTATTGACATTTTAAAAGGGGAAAAACGTTAATATAATCAACCTACCCTTGTTTGATTACATCACAATAATGTAAATAATTCCTTTAAATAATTTCCTCTTGAAAAAAAAAAAAAATGTGCTGGTTGGAAGGGAACGTCTCTGGGATGAAGAAAAAAAAAAAGAAATTTTCAAACGATTGGGCTATGGTTTAGGCGTCGTCTATTCTTTTACTTCTGTTTAAATTATGTCATGAGTTTTCTAGCCATATTCTAAAGAATTAGCCTTGTTTTACGCATGTCCCAAGATCGCCCTCAACAAATAAGACTGCAGCTCAAGTAATTGCAGAACTTTATGGCTCTATTATTATTTGTTTTCAGTTATGACAGTTGTTGACACTTTTTTGAGCAAGTTTTACGACTAGGAAGTGTACCGTTTCTTGCCGCTGGGAATGGATCTCGGAGGCAGTAGTGGGGGTGTTGGCGGGGCGCGGCATTATGGATTTCTCTGAATTTTCCGTTGGGGGGTCCCCGTTCTCTCGCAGGAGAGGGGAATGCCCCCTGAAGCGGGCAGCTATAACCACCTGCTTATCCCAGGGGAAGGTAAATAAAATAAGTAGACTTACAACCGAGGGAGGGAGTGGTGGTTTATGAGAACGGCCGGACATGAGGTAGAGAGACCTTGTTGTAAGCGAGACCCCTAGCTGAAATATACTATGGGATGGGGTGGAAATCACCTTCACTTTCACTTATTCATATATGGGGAGATATAGCAAGCAAGTGGAAGTGTTGCGGACTTGGGATTCAAGTTTTCGCGCTCATGTTCGCGCACAAGCACACGCATACAGTTTTAGCATTGTTAATACTATGTATTGTTGCATTTAAGGTTTACTCAATTGAAGAAAAAAAATTATTTCGTTAAAGTTTAAAAAGTCTGTCACATAGGAGCTGCGTAATCTAACCATATTTTCCATGATTTGTCAAAGGTGAATAAAATTTTAGGGTAAATGGTGAAATTTAATTTACGAGCCGAAATGACCTATGAGCGTTAAAGGCATGTCCACTAAAATTTGCTTCAGACTGACCAAAATTGGAGGGTGCTCATTCGAAAATTTCTACCTCAATAGGCATTTTCTGTAAAAATAGTATTTAAGATAAACGTTAGAAATTAAACGCCTATTAAGTTTTCCAAACTTTTTTTAAAACTCAAACAACAACGATGATATTATGATTATAAATGAGGCCTCCCTCTAAGTAAAACTCCTCTTTTTCTTATCCGATTGCAACCAAAAATGTATTCTTTCAAGGGTATTGAAATAAAATGTAATGCCTGAATTAAATAGCGAATTTGTCTTTTATATTTATGAATAAGAGTTCTCATTCAGCATTCGAAATTAAATTCATAATCAAAAACCTTAGTTATTGGATATTTGATGGACTTTACATGACTTGTAATGTTTCAATTTACTGATAATAGAGAAACATGTAAGTGTTTGCAAGGAGGTAGTATCTTCTGTTAAATGCTTCAAGTCATACAGCTCCTTTTATTATGTAGGTAAACAAGAAGCCAAATCATTTAAACTAAAAAAGTTGAATTTCATACTGGTGTGATTTGAAATTAGATCTACTGTAGTTCACATATGATTTCCAAAATGGAACTAAGTAATGTAGTCAAAAAACCCTTAATCTCACTTTTTGCATTTTTTTTATACATCAATTTTCGATGTGAAAACTATTAATTGTGTCTTTGCTACTACTAAATCATTCATTAAAAAAAAAAAAAAAAATCTGATGAGTTTCATTTCTCTAAAATAGGTGTTACGCCTGCTGCCTGATTTCAATGTGACTTGACATTTAAATTTATTGCTAGGATTTACTCATCAACGAGCTCTACCTTTCTTTTTCATTTCATAGCTACGTGACTAATTTCATTGAGATAAATTGAAAACTTATGGCCTTCAGAGTGTAGCTTAGATAACTTAGACATTCACCTAAAACAGTTAAAGTTTAAAGACTATTACTTTCGGTATAAAGTTGGCAGAATAAAAAAAAAAAAAAAAAATATGGAGAAATTGTAATGAGCACATGAATATCTTATATCCCTTTGTTAAGAAGTAGTTGTGAGCTGCGCTTTGCCTTATTCACGCCAAGAACTTTGTTTTCGACGGAAATTGTTCTATCTCGTGATTATTCATAGTTTGCCCAGAACTTCAATTAGTAAAATATTTATGGGTGTGAACTAACCTAGTATACTTCGGCCTGCCGGTCCAGGACCGGTCTTCGCGAACTCCCTTTGTCCGTTTTCTTTTCCAGGCACTAGACAACCCGCTGTCCTCAACTTCTGCAGTTTGTTCTGACCAAGGAATTGGCATAATCTTGTCTTTTGAGCCGCGATGAAAGAAGAATCGCATGTCCCGTTATGGATATAACATTGCCGTCCTTTTTCTACCCGAATCGAGTCTTCGGACTCTGCTAAAGGGTTGCCCAGATTGAAGTGGAGCACCTCCGCTAAGCCCCGAGAGGAAGACCTTTGAGTCAAAGGGACTCAAAGCGGATTTAATCTCCCAGGAAAAGCCCCATTTCATCTGGTATTCAAGCGAGTGAGGGCAAAGGCTCTCTGTGGACAGAACGTCCCCTTCCAGGGGATTTCAAGATCTCCCATATGGGTACAAGGCCATGTCGTATTTTTTATTGTTTCTTTTGCTTTCTTTATCGATTGTTTCCTTTAGTCTTTTATTAATATCCTAAGGCGATTTTTAAAGCTTTTTGAACAAGTGCTAAACAATCGAATTTAAAAAAAACGAATATACAAGGCAAGTATTATCGAAAAGCATAATAGTTTGCCTGATATATATAGCATGAAATGTTGATATAATAATGTATTCTATCATCTTGTAATTTGTACGACAATTTAACGAAATTCAGCGCAAACTATAAACAATATTATATTATATATTCAAATATTACTTAAGTTATTTAGTGAAGAATAATGATAAGTGGTTGTTTACATGGATCCCTCAAGATAGTATGGTCTCAAGGATGGCCAACTTCCGGGGGAAGTCGAAGTGTTCTAGTTCTCCAAACACTTGGAATGCCTTCTCTGCAGCGTCCGAACCATCCGGTCGTCTGAGTCTCAAGTGCTGTTCTGTATCCTGTCCCTTTGTGTCCTTTCTTACTCATCCCGTCAGGATCCCAGTGGAAGGTTCTTCTTTTGGGTCTTGATCGCTTTTAAACCAGTAAGCTTTCCTATTTATAAGCTCTTGAGCTCTTCCATGTATCTTGTGTGATGACGGTACTTCACGAATCGCCCTGAACAGATCGTACTTGTCAAGCCTCTCATCTACATCTGTTTTGCTCTCTCCTATTGGTTCATTTTGGGTAGCCGAGGTGTTTTACGACCTAATTCCTCTACCAAGAAGTTCTACCGAAATTGAATTTAAATTATGGCGAGCGGTTGTTACCAAGAGGAAAAGTTAACAATTGCCTATATTATTTCTATTCCCAAGGATTGTGATTCATTTTGCGTTTATAGGAAGTTATCATTCTAGTATCTCAGTAACTCGTAATAGCTCACAAGCAACAGAATGTCGGAAATGTTTATGTTGATTTCATGCAAACAGCTTCTTCAAATATAAATCTGGATGTGTTTTTTCGCAGGTTCTTGTTTGTCAAGCTTCATGTTGAATTATTAAAGCCCTTCTAGAAGGCGCTGCGAGAATTAAGCAGACTCTCAATATTTCATTAAATTTGTTTTAACCTTTTTTTTTCAAATTGGTCTCACTTATAGACTGTTTCTCAATCTTTCTCTCTTTCATTCAAATACACACACTCGAATTTAAATAATTTTGAATGGATAATATTTTTAGCTTTTCCTGAGTAAAATAAATTAAGAATGGAAGGCAGTTTTCAAAATGTTACGTCTTTGTACCTACCGAACTAGCATGATTTCTTGAGTGAAATATGCTAAATATTAAATTATTATCGTCTAGAATTTTATCGTATTTTAATTTATTAAGAATGCAATCTTTTTGGCTGATTTCCTGATAGAAAAATGAAGCTATTTTCATTGATGACATGCCGGTCGGTTAGTTTCATCTTTGTCGGAAACCAAAAATATATTCTAATAAATTTTAATGTATATATACCCTTATATATGTCAGCCTTGAGCCAGGCTTCGACTGTGGTATTTCTCCCCATTGCCATTTTAGGCTTTTAAGATCAAGTTAGACATTATTTCTTTGTTGTTCGTATTTATTCTTAATGGGATAGAGGACATTTTCTCTTGTTTACACTTGATCCTGCGTGGCGAGTACGAAAACGAGGTTATATTGACAATACCAGTAGCATTTACTGCTTGCCGCATGTCCGGCCTTGCAGTGTGAATGCGATCTGCCCCTATTCCTAACTTGAGGCTATAGGAGCACGGGTTTACTTTTGAGCCGGCTCAGCGTGTCCACGACTCAGACAAAGAGGGGATTCCCTCCAGCCACAGAGCTCCGGATATAGAGCATTACCCAAAAACCGCATATTTCGGGAGGAGCCAACCAACCCCGCCTGTGCGCTATTTCAATTCGGTGGGAGGTTCTTCCCTCAGGCAGACATTTCCTCGTCTTGCAGTAAATCTTGCGAACCGTTAGAGTTCTCCGTGACGTGCCGGAGGAGCAAGCACGCAATTCTCCCCACAGCTTCCCCTCCCATAACCTTAGTTTCCCCCCCATCCCCCTAATGACCAGTCCTGATCTCCCATAAGTGGGTGGGGGGGGGGGGGGGGGGGNTCGTGGAGTCATCAGCGACTGGAATATTCAAATTCTTTGACCGCATCCACCCTGCATTCTGAATTAGTCTCGCTTCCTCTCCGTATTCAAATGTGGGGGGGGAGGGGAGTAAAAATACATTATTTAATTTACTTACGATACATTAATACTGCTGTATGCTTTTGCTCATTATTTCAGTAAGATTTGTTATTGTTTTCTCTAACTATTTTATTAGACGTGTGTATGTGTAGTGTTAGTAGGTTATTTTGAGATATTTTGGGCAATTATTTTGCTATATGCCACTAATTTGGAATGACTTATTGATTTTCTAAAAATTTACATAATGGGAGATTAGGAAAAATAATTACTACAGCCTGTCCTTGATTGTTAAATCTCACGGATTCTGTTTTTTTTTTCTTTAATTAAAATATGAAATTATCAAAAAATGCGCCTGATTAATAAAATTAAAATTACTTGAAAATTTTCCAGTATTTGGATTTTAGATGGTTTGTTTTTCTTATTGTTTTTAGTTCTTTATGGAAATTTAAATAATACTTTTTAAATCACACTGAAGTATATTGATAATGGGATACCAAATTTAAATCACTGGTACAGAATTGACCTGAATTTTTTTTTTTTTTTTTTTTCGTGATCTGCCTGTATTCTGTTGCTCCTTCCTGTAATGCAATTTAGGTGTTTATCAGTAAACTTTCCGTCGATAATTATTTCATATTTATGAATTTATGTATCAAAATTACAATCGGGTCATTAAAACTTACCTAACTGTATTTGAGGCTTAGCCAAACCTCAATCTTAGTCAAACGTCAATCTATTTTACTAAATCAGAGACATTCATTTTGTATTATCAGCTACAGCAATGTCACTCACTCACCACTTATTAATGTTACATTTTTATGGCGATAATGTCTCTGGAACTAACCATTCACACAAATGTCTTGTTACAGGTTAACCCCTATTTTTAAAGATTAGCTTTTACTTATTCATAGAAACGTTTGTACAGCCATTATTACACTCTCAATTTGTGTCAAATTTCATCGTGCTTCAATAACATCACGTCCAACTTAAATTTAATTCGCTGTTGCTTTCAGACAAATCCGTACTAGGAAGTCTAAAGATTTGCTAAAAAATTTCTCGAGACAATTTTATTTACTTTTAGGGCGTTCAGAGAGAATTTTGTAACTAAATATTTAAATAGCTATAATGAGATAAGCGTCCGAACCATCCGGTCGTCTGAGTCTCAAGTGCTGTTCTGTATCCTGTCCCTTTGTGTCCTTTCTTACTCATCCCGCCAGGATCCCAGTGGAAGGTTCTTCTTTTGGGTCTTGATCGCTTTTAAACCAGTAAGCTTTCCTNAGATTTGCTAAAAAATTTCTCGAGACAATTTTATTTACTTTTAGGGCGTTCAGAGAGAATTTTGTAACTAAATATTTAAATAGCTATAATGAGATAGCCATCGTCAGTCAAAGTTTAAGCCACCTTCAAAGTGAGAGGAAAATTGTCATGTTCATATATTTACATTTGTATTGGGCGGGCACTCTAATTGTTAAAATATAAAAATCAAGTTCAACATTTAGGCTTGCATGCTCTTCAAATTTATTTTTAGTTGATATCGGTTGAGGGGAGGGGAGATTTAGAGATAAACCAAAATTTTTAATCTTCATTGTTATTTACGATTTAAAAAAAGTTAACTTTATTATAATAAAAAAAACTTAACGATAAAAGTTGACAGAAGACAATAGTTGCAAAATGTAATTTTCTAACGTTTACATTCTTTAAATTTTTACAAAAACGCATATTAAGATAGTATGGTCTCAAGGATGGCCAACTTCCGGGGGAAGTCGAAGTGTTCTAGTTCTCCAAACACTTGGAATGCCTTCTCTGCAGCGTCCGAACCATCCGGTCGTCTGAGTCTCAAGTGCTGTTCTGTATCCTGTCCCNAAGCTTTTAGATTTTTTATTCTGTTCCCTTGCACTAAAAATTATCTAAATTCACGTGGGATTAAAGACCACAAAATAAATAATATTTATAAAATTCTAACGTTTACATTCTTTAAATTTTTACAAAAACGCATATTAAAGAAGAAATTTACGAATGTACTTAATTAGCGCTTCCCCCACTCAATCGTCCCTGCCAGTCCAGAGCAAACTTTACTGGACATAACTTGTACAATCATTGTTCTTATGATTTTTGTCATTTTATGTCCATTTTAATGAAACATAGGGCACCTGCTTAGATTTTGTAGCTCTTGCGTGACTTTTTAAAGCTGTCAATAACTGTCGAGAGACGGTATAATTCTTATCCTTATAATATATTATTTTACAATAATTTTCCTTTATTGCCATTGATTCAATGAAATGACTTTTGAAAAAATAATTCAATTCAACTTAAAAATAGGGTTATTCCAAAATTTTGTGTTTGTATGTGTGTATTTTGAATGTGAGGATGACGACTCAAACCTGTCGTTGAGACAAAAATATTTTGATTTTGAGCGATGGAGTGAGGGTAGAGTAAGTCAATGACCAAAGTGAAAATACCTTGATCCCATTATTGTTGAAATACGAACATGTAAGATACCTATTTTTTATATGTTATGATTGCCATTGTTGTATGTACGATATGAAACTCAAGCTCGAATCCGTGTCTTTGTTGCGGTTTTCCATGAGGCAGTTTCAGTCACCAGCTCATTTCCATTCTTTATAAGCAGTACTCGAGACAAGGGTGCTTCACGTTGTCGTAGAATTCTTTTATGTGTTATCTTAAGCTTAGTCTAGCACAAGGCAAATATCCTGTTGAAGATGGATGCATGCCAGGAATGTTGGGTTTGATCTTATGGTCCTTTGCCAGAAGTGCTTCTGTCCCCTACTTATCGTATAAAATGTGGTTCTCGTGGAGTCATCAGCGACTGGAATATTCAAATTCTTTGACCGCATCCACCCTGCATTCTGAATTAGTCTCGCTTCCTCTCCGTATTCAAATGTCCCAAGGGGGCTGTGCTATCTTCCTCAATTCCTAATGGTATTCCGTATTTAGTGGCTATTTCCATGCCCGGGAGAGGGGTAAAGAAACGCTTTTAATTTACACCAGAGTTGTTCATTCATCTTCAGGCTCACAAATGTCCGGAAAGGTTTGCTTTTGATTGATGGACGAACGTAATTTACCTTTTCCGAAATCCCGATTCTTTACTCGTTAATTTCAAATATATCAGGTTCCCCCTTTATTTCTAAGCTCAACTGAACCATCCATTTTACGCTTCTATCTTCCTAAAGTCCGGATTTTTATTGTTCTTACTCAAGCATAAATAAACCTTCATGTGAAAGGGGTATGTATAAACGACATTTATTTGACAATATAAAGATAAACTTTGCCATTATGCAGTTGGATAATGTTTTTTCCTTTTCATTACTCTTGGCCTAAAGATCATCATTTTGAGTAATTGCTAATAATTCCAGACATTCTACATATCCGTTATCAATGCTCCACTAATAACTCATTTAAATGCAGTATTTCTTAATATCTGTTCTAGTTGATAATTCTAATGTCATATGATAATATTGGGCATTGGGAAACAAATTAATTCCGATTGTTCAATTGATGCATAGTTGTTAGATTTCCCCTTTGTTTACATTGTATATACCTTAATTATTTTAGGAGAGTTCATTGATATACAATCCGTGAATAATAAATTTAGAAAGTGAATTGGCTATCTATACATTTCTTCTAATAGAGTTCTCATAATAATAATAATAATATGTGATTGCTTATTGGGAATATTTATATATTTTTCGTTTTTATTTATTTATTTAATTTAATTATTGTGCCAGAAAAAGAATAAAAATAAAAAATAAGGGAAAATCGGATGTAGTGTTGTGTTCAGCAGTGTTAGATTCTAATAACTCTTCTATACATAGGATTTTTATTCTGTCTACTAATAACATTGCATTCTAACGTTTTTTAAAGAAGTGAAAGTTTTTGATTGTGGCGAAGATAACTGTCTTAAAATAATATAATAAAATGGAATATCTAAAAAAAGAACCATTAAGTAATAATTTAGATAATTGTAAATTACAATAAGTAATTTACTTACTCAATTTTTGAGGATGGTTATTGTAGATATTGCCATGATACTCCTGTTATCATTTATTTTATCATATTAAAATAAGATATGACTTAAATAAATGGAAACAACTTATTTCTCTTTTTAAAATTATATGTATATATTCACGAACTGAATTACATACAGATGTACGTATATGCGCCAAGTCTATTTATCTTTTGGGGTCCGTGTTAGAAACACAAAGCAAACTGTAAACTAATAAAAAGTCTACCGAGGAGTCATAATATTGTATAGCAATTTCTGAAAACGTTTACATACACACAAAATTTAATGTTCACTGTGAAATCGCTAACACAATAACCCATTCGAGCGTGTTATTGATTGGTTGTTCCAGTGTTGCAGGTATAAACGAAACACTGAGACCACCGCCGACCTCTCGAGAAGTGTGCCTGCCGGTTTAAGTTTTGTTGTCGTGAAGCGTCCTTATAATATATTTATATTTATTTTACATCAATATAAGTGTTATATTGGAACATTCTCCTTTCCTAACTTTTTTTGACCACATTTAATCCACACTTCACTTGAGATGGGGAAACAACTTTCATGGCGTCGTCAAAAATAATCTATGTTTGTAGTTGACTGGGAGGGTTGTTTGTCGAGAGGACAGTGGGAAGCTCTTTTCACCCCTTATCTCTACCCTTATCGATAAAGTATATAAACAGGTATAGGTGTTGGGGAAGTGACACTACCCCCTTTGTAATAACGCTCCCTGCTGTCCTGTACCTATGCTATAAACACAAATGTCGAGACACTGCTGTTCTACTCGTTGAACCTATGTTTATCTATTCAAAAGGAGAGTTTGTTGACCGTAGATTTTATTCTAAGATGATTTTAGTTGGGGTTCGGTCGAGGTAGATCCAAAAAAACACAAATTTAAAAAAAAATGTATTTTTTTAATAAAGGATTATCTGCCAACGTTTCGGCTTACATTGTAAACCATCTTCAGGGCTATCATGAAGATAATTTGTTTTTTTTTGGATCTACCTCGACCGAACCCCAACTAAAATCATCTTAGTATGTTTATCTATGTTTGCTGAATTTCATAACTAGATTGAGTCTCCTTTTCTTCAGTGTCCCTGGGGGAGAGGGGACTCTGTTTCCATGGCTAAAACGCTTGAAATGCATTCCATCGTACGTATTAGTAAAACAGGTTACATATTTTCCACATACCAATGATTGTGATTATTAAAACAGGGTTTAATTTAAGTTTGTCAATTAAATTATAGTTAGTTAAAATCTGTATATTTTAAGTACAGTAGAACCTTTTAAAAACATTCTATAGTACTTTTTTTTGTATTAAAAGTTTCCATATCATGTAATCCTCCACACTTATAAAATATATCTTTTACCAGTAAATAAATCAATTTTAAATTTCATTACTCTAAACTAAATATTAGATATTATTATATTTTTGAAAAATGATTCCAGAAAAATAAATATATTTCATTTATCACTGTTTATGTATGAGAAAATCAATATTTTGCACGGCTTTACATCTTTTTTAAAAATTACAAAAGTAGACAATTATTTCGTTTCGACACAATTTTCATAAATTAATTTTTTTGGAAGCCCGCAAAACATAAAAAAGGATTAATGTTTACTTCAGTCTCCAGTGTGTCATTAATGAGTCATTATGGGGTTTTGTTTTATTTTATATTTTCATTATTTGTGTTTTTCAATGTTTAAACATCCAATTGCTCCCATGTGTCATAATATTTGTTTTCAGGTGACTTAATAGCTTAAGAATATGAAGAAATCCTAATTATTGGCGTGACATAAAGGAACCATTATACTTGTTTGTCATTTAAATTCTCTCAGTTTACTCCATTACTGAATACACTCTACTAGCGCTGAAAGTACATTATTTTATCTATTCGTACTCATACCCGAATATGTAATTTTAGTTTCATTAGTAGGGATTAGTTTTATTGTTTCGATGAAAGATTTCTCATGACAGTTTTTAAATTTTCTTCACTAGTTAGTTCTGTTCCCTTTGTCCGAATTTATCTTTTAATAAACCATCCGGGATTTAAATTGTTATTCCGTACGTGGCCTGGGAAATAATTCCTTGTCGTCGTCTCATTCAGGAATTGAATTTCAATTGGTTGCTTAAAGGACTGGAGGTAAATTCTAACGAATAATATTCAGAAGTTGTATGAGTGGTCCAATGACAACTTCTACAATATCTAGTGCTTAATACTTATTCCTATTTTTATCGGGATATCCTGGGTCCAATTCATGTTATCCTCTAACATGGGGGCTCCAAGTGTAATAGTTGTAGTGACAGATATTCCAGCTACAGGACTTTTGCGGACGTAGCAATGCGCCGCGTGTATCTTCCCAGAGTGATAGCAATGCCGGAGGCGATAGGAATTCGCAAGGTGGAGTGGTTTACGTCGATGATGGAGTCAGCAGAGAGACGGCCATCTTCATCGGGGGCTTTCACTTCTCTTGCAGATCTCCCGAAACGATTAGAGTCTGCTCCCCGCTTGGTGTAATTTCACAGAATTCGTGTAATAGTTCCGACGTGAATAACTTGATTTCCTGACAGGAGAACTGCTAACAACATGGTTCGACAGATATTTTCTATCGGTTTTGTGTTTGGTATTCAAACGAGCACTGAAAAATGTGTCTAGGGACGTATACGAAACTTGACACGTTTTACGTATTTACTATTTATTACCTAACTTTAGTTTACTTTTGAGTTTAAGTATTAATTTAATAGTACTTTAGAGGAAGTGTGTAGAATATGGTAAGTATGCAGCGTAGCTGGTCAGTCAATGAGTCACTGACTTATTTTTAAACGTGACAAAGGATGTTTAATTTTGTCAAAACTTATTTAATAAAACTTTAAATTTTTTTAATTTTTTGTTGAATCTGTGCAAATCGTCCCTTGTGGGAAGCGCGCAATAAAATATAGGTAAAAGATTATTCTTTCGCAAAATAATGATTTAATTAATTTGAATCTTACACGGAGCTAGAAAAAAAAACTCTCCGAAACTAGTCTTCTACGTTGCTCTTATTTATTCTGTTAGAATTCTCTATTGAATTGATTCAAGAAAACAGGTTCCAACAATGTCTGCCAAATCCCCTTACAGCATGGTTATTTTTACGAGTACTTGCGTCCCATTTATATTCATCCCTTACGTCGTGGTTGTGTCCTTGCTATGCTATAGTTAATCCGACTTAAGACACTTCAGCCCCCCGCTTAGAAATTCTTCCACTGGGATAAAATACCCTCTCTTTTTTACTCCAATGTTTATGAAAGCCCGTCACGCAGATTTACCTGAGCAGATTTGATTCCATTAGGGACATCTTTTGTATCTAACAAGTCGAAAAAGTTGATGGTGAAGAAATCACTAAGACTGGCCCTAGCCTGACTGGGAGCAGATAAGTGGATAGGCCCTCAAACGAACATTCTTCTACCATTTTATGTGTTTTTCGTAAAATATTACACAGTAAAAATGTTTAAAATTAAATTTTACTATTTTATGCTTTGCCATTTTTTCATCCCAACAAATCGTAACAATAATGAATATTTAAACGATTATTCAATTTGTTCCCCCTGTAACCTGATGAGTTTACCGGTATAATAAAGTTCATCGAGAAATTTATAACTGGAATATAGAATTGATTTTAATATATTCATGTTGAAGCTACTTCAACTGAGCAGATTTCCCATAATTCACCTAAGACGAACACAGATAAAAATAATTCGATTGCGAAATGAGGATGGACCATTGAAATAATTGATAGACAATGTAGCTTTGGCCTTAGGATGACTGATTGGTCTATGATCTATATTCTATCAATTTTAAAACAACTGATTTGATCTAAAAGCCGAAAAGGACAAGCAAAGGAAAAACTAATGTCGCTGAGGTCTCAAACCTCTCAATACTTCCTTAATTCCGTATATTCTACACCTATTGTAAATCATAAAATCTGGTTTATAAGGCATTGTTTACATTTCAAGGAGGTTGCAACTTTTAAAATTCTCTCATCCGGCGTTAAGATTCATTAGATAAGTTTTAGTGTAATATGTATTTCATCTATTATATCGAAATTTATTTCCCCTCCCCACCCTTCCACCACCCACTGTGTCTGACTGAAAAATTATATTTTCTTCTCAGTCATGGAAATGTGAACTTAGGGACAGGGACGTCCTCTCTCGTTTTCGTGGTAAATTACTGTTTTGATTTATTCAATTTTTTTTTTTAATAGGTTGTTGTCTGCATGTTTTTAAATTCTCATACATAGCTTTCTACATTCATACTTTTGATATCACATTACATTATGGTAATTCTATATTATAATATTGAAAATTATTCTTGTATTCTCATGACATTGTATTTC
>KZ809558.1:85997-97782 GCA_000696205.2 Oncopeltus fasciatus
GGGGGGGGGGGGGGGGGGGTGCTCAGTTTACGACAAGGGGGCTAACCCCAAGGGCTCGGCATCTCGTCTCATGGCGCGGGATTAGCAGACTTCCCTGGCTGCCTCAACTCCGACAATGACAGGAGAGCCACTTGCCTCATTCATGCCAGAAGTAATGGACGTCAACACCAGTGATGGAACGCTTTACTCTTCAGTATCTTTAGGAATGGGGAACGTCTAGTCCTACGCGTTTATGGGTCATGAGGATCATCTAAGTAATGTCTCTTTTCTTAATGTTTTTATCGTAATAAAATATTTGTATGGTATTTGGGCTTATTGGGAATGATAATGAGTTATCTTACTCCATTCAGTCCTGAAGAAGCTTTCGCAGGTTGTGCGAAAGCTCGCCCAAAAACACCTTTAGAGACACAGTCTAAGCCCGGAAGAAGAATATTTCTGGAGACTGCGAAGCCTACTAGAACATTTTCATAATATAAATATTAATTTAGTTGTAGTGTATTATTCCACGTAAATTTTAAACAATTAATTTGAGGGAATAGAATCAAAAATCTATCTTTCCCAGCCAGGACAGATAGATTTTTTATTCTATTCCCTCGCATTAATTGTTTAAAACTTTTCATAATATATTTTGTAGTTCCTTACTACTGTGTTCTTATTGTTCCTCTTAGTTCGATTTTCATTTATGTTGGCCTTCTTATGTGGGTCTTGCACATATGAAATATAATTACGATAAAGTACATAAAATAAAACTTTTGCTGTTCCTTATTCTCTTTGTTAAATCCATTTTTATGTTTTAGTCACTGAAATTAATTATTTCATTACTAATACATATAATAGACGATGTATTTATTTTAATAGCAACTAATCAAAGTTTTAATATCAACTTTTCTCAACAAGAATGACAAAAATAACTCTTTGTATATGCTTCTTCTGGTTCTTTTTTTGTATGTTTATTTTAATGCATGTATTTATGTAAAGAGACGGGTGTTTTATTTTTTTCTTACCTGTTCTCCTCCATATATTAAAATCAGTATGGTGCTTCATGCTCTTTTACGTCTCTTCCTACAATTCAACCCGTTTCCCAATGAATAAAAAGTCTTTATAACTAATTCTTGTAAACATAGTTTCTTATTGGCCGGCGTGTAGAAGCTCGTAGGCGCTACAGGAAAAGCTTTTACCAAGAAATTTACCCTCTGTCCTTAGTATATAGAATAAGGTGTTTATCTCTAGATAGTCCTTCTTCCATGTCCCTAGTGATTAATTGAAAGGTGAAAAAAAAATTTCCTCTTTTTCGTTAAAACCTGCAGTATTTTCTATAGTCTCTCCATTACAACCCCCCCGAGTAAACCGTTAATATCTTGATTCAGGCCAGCAGAAGGATCCTAATTCACTGAGGAGTGGGAAGATAAGGGGGCGAGACGTTGGTGACGGCGGCTTCATTAAAGAAGTGTCGGTTTACGGGCTCCTATTCAGCTTAAGTGCCAGGAGGCTGTACTTAGAGACATTGCTTGCACCTTCGTTCCAAGCACCCCCTCTTCTTCACACTTATCTTCCTTGAGGGATTCACACTCTTCAAGTGTCCATACTCTTTACCATAGCGAGCCCCTCCCCTTCTCCCATCCCTTGGGCTTAGCTTAAATAACTTACCATATGAATGGGTTTTTCCAACCCTAGCACCTTGTACCTGGGGAAGCCGAGGACGCTACGACAATTTAATATTGATTTTTTGGAGAAAGTACTTTTTTAGGTTTTTTGAAAGCTGTATTTGTATTTGTGCATCTATGTAGTCGGCTTTCAATAAATACGAATTAGCGAAAAATGCTAAAATTATTTTGACAATCGTCAACTTGTAGCTATTTTATGATAAAATAGTACAATGTTTATACTACAGGTTCGGACGTGGATATTAGACATAAATAAAAAAACAGGTTCTTTAAGACTACGTTTTGAAATGTATAATTTCTTCTTCAAGGCTGGTGTAAAACAAAATACAGTAAAATATTTGTATGGTATTTGGGCTTATTGGGAATGATAATGAGTTATCTTACTCCATTCAGTCCTGAAGAAGCTTTCGCAGGTTGTGCGAAAGCTCGCCCAAAAACACCTTTAGAGACACAGTCTAAGCCCGGAAGAAGAATATTTCTGGAGACTGCGAAGCCTACTAGAACCTTTTCATAATATAAATATTAATTTAGTTGTAGTGAATTATTCCACGTAAATTTTAAACAATTAATGTGAGGGAATAGAATCAAAAATCTAACTGTCCCAGCCAGGACAGATAGATTTTATATTCTATTCCCTCGCATCAATTGTTTAAAACTTTTAATAATATATTTTGTAGTGCCTTACTACTGTGTTCTTATTGTTCCTCTTGGTTCGATTTTCATTTATGTTGGCCTTCTTATGTGGGTCTTGCACATGTGAAATATAATTGCGCTAAAGTAAAAAAAAAAAAAAAAAATCTTTTGCTGTTCCCTATTCTCTTTGCTTAATCCTTTTTTATGTTTTAGTGCATTTCTTTTGCTAGCAACTAATCAAAGTTTTAATATCAAACTTTCCCAACAAGAATGACAAAAATAACTCTTTGTATATGCTAGTTCTGGTCCTTGTTTTGTATGTTTATTTTAATATAAGAAAAGACGGGTTTTTTATTTCATTTTTTCTTACCTGTTCTTCTCCGTTTATTAAAATCAGTATGGTGCATCATGCTCTTTTACGTCTCTTCCTACAATTCAACTCGTTTCCCAATGAATAAAAAGTCTTAATAACTAATTCTTGTAAACATGGTTTTACATTCGAGTGTTATATTAGCCGGCGTGTAGAAGCTCGTAGGCGCTACAGGACATTTACCAAGAAATTTACCCTGTGTCCTTAGTATATAGAATAAGGTGTTTATCTCTAGATAGTCCTTCTTCCATGTCCCTAGTGATTAATTGAAAGGTGAAAAAAAAATTTCCTCTTTTTCGTTAAAACCTGCAGTATTTTCTATAGTCTCTCCATTACAACCCCCCCGAGTAAACCGTTAATATCTTGATTCAGGCCAGCAGGAGGATCCTAATTCACTGAGGAGTGGGAAGATAAGGGGGCGAGACGTTGGTGACGGCGGCTTCATTAAAGAAGTGTCGGTTTACGGGCTCCTATTCAGCTTAAGTGCCAGGAGGCTGTACTTAGAGACATTGCTTGCACCTTCGTTCCAAGCACCCCCTCTTCTTCACACTTATCTTCCTTGAGGGATTCACACTCTTCAAGTGTCCATACTCTTTACCATAGCGAGCCCCTCCCCTTCTCCCATCCCTTGGGCTTAGCTTAAATAACTTACCATATGAATGGGTTTTTCCAACCCTAGCACCTTGTACCTGGGGAAGCCGAGGACGCTACGACAATTTAATATTGATTTTTTGGAGAAAGTACTTTTTTAGGTTTTTTGAAAGCTGTATTTGTATTTGTGCATCTATGTAGTCGGCTTTCAATAAATACGAATTAGCGAAAAATGCTAAAATTATTTTGACAATCGTCAACTTGTAGCTATTTTATGATAAAATAGTACAATGTTTATACTACAGGTTCGGACGTGGATATTAGACATAAATAAAAAAACAGGTTCTTTAAGACTACGTTTCGAAATGTATAATTTCTTCTTCAAGGCTGGTGTAAAACAAAATACAGTAAAATATTTGTATGATGTTTCAATATTTGAATTGTATGTTGTTTTAGTCTAGCTTTGAAGAAGAAATTATATATTTCGAAAAATAGGATTATATATTTCGGAACATCGTCTTAAAGTACCTGTTTTTTTAAATTTGTGACCAATATCCACGTCCGAACCTGTAGTATAAACATTGTACTATTTTATCATAAAATAGCTACAAGTTGACGATAGTCAAAATAATTGAACTAGAATAATACATATAATAACTAATTGTGATGGTGGTTTACTGAGGTTGCGCTGGTATGCACTGGTATTTTGCGGAGCTGTTGAGCTTTTTTTCTTTTTCTTTTTTCTATTTTTTTTTTGTTGATGTTTATTTTTCATTCTTTAATGGAACCAAACGCATTTTTATATTTGTAATATTGTATTAGTTAGTTGTATTGTATTTCCTTAAAATGTGAGTTCCTGTGACAGATGGTTGAGAGGAAAATGAATTGCAACTCACAAATCTCTTAGCTGTTATTGTTTTAGGCTAAATTATGTGTCATCCTTAATTTGTTAACAGCGTTATAAATTGTATTTTAATCCAATTAAGCTTGATAGTATGCTAAATGAAGTGCATACAAAACAAAATTAAGTATTAACTTTGGTTAAGGCAAATCGTACTTCCGTTTATACTAAAGAAGATAGTCTGTATTATCTTGAATATATATGTATATGATTAATATATATTCCTCTTTACCGAAAGCATATTTGGATATTTCGCTGGTCATTTATAAGTGCTGACATATATAGTGTGTGTGTGTGTGTGTTATGACGAAAGGACTCTTGGGAAATCCTTCTCTTTGATGGAGTCCTGGCTCCTACATTTCAAGATTAGGTAAAGTGCCCCTTATTCAGTGGTTCATTGTATTCCTTACCTTTGAATAATTGACCAAGAATAAACAATAGCTTGTCCTGGGAAGGTTCCTTTTCCGATTGTTTGGCTCTAGGCAATTTTCTTAGACGCTGTTTTTTTTTTTTTCTTGTTTGTCAATATTTCTGTACTATAATGATCCTTGTGGTCTAAGCCTACACATTTATTCTTTCACTCAATAATAATGAAAAGCCTGGCAGGATGAAGTTTAGTATACGAAAAAGATTTCTCAAGTTGCATTTAAAGATGAATATAAATAATAGTGAGTGACTAATAAAAGCAGGAGAGGGCGATGAGAGTAAAATGTAAGATCACTGGAGGCTGGCTCTTGACTTTTCGAAAATGAACAGGGGACGAGGCTCTCGATATTCCCTATAACTTTTTAAATACCTTCTTTAATAACCGCTATATTAATACAATTCTTGAACATAAATGTTAGAAAATACATATCCGCCTACTGTCATAATACTCATGAACGGTTTTTAGTCTGATATTGCTTTAAACCCACCTTCTCCATTCCAATTTTCAAAGCAACGGTTCGCCTAGAAGAAACTTTAATACCAAATATGTTTTCTCTAGTCTACAGAGAACATTCTCTAATTGCATTTCAAAGACCATTATAAAAATTACCTGATACGTTCTATTTTTTTTTCGTAAAACAAATGACAAAGATACTATGATTTTAAATAATTACCCTCCTTCCAACCCTCCCCCTCCACCAAGACCTCTGCGTCTGCTGATTTCAGACATTAAAACTCTTCCATTCCAAAGTATATATAATAAAGGTGAAATACTGAATATAGTTTCCATATTTTAAAAAGGTACATATGTGTATATATATTGCCTTGGTTTCATAATGACTTACCTGTGTACGTGTGTCATACGTCACATAAACGCCGGTTATGCCTCACCGGTTACTTCATTTGTAATGCTCCTCGGAACAACAACGTCCGTTGACACATTGTAACCATAACCCACACATACCTACGGGTAGAAGGGTCGCTATAGGTGGTGTACCAATTACACTCACACTACCATAGCACACGGACTGCTATACTTTTTTTTACTAACAAACGAGGCAGTAGTAAAAACAAAAAACAAAAAAAAAACCATACAATCAAAGTAAGACGAGGTGAATTGAGTATTGTTTCCCAAATCTGTGTATATGTATATATATAATTATTCCACGTAAATTTTAAACAATTAATGCGAGGGAATAGAATAAAAAAATCTATCTGTCCCAGCCAGGACACGAACGGAAGCATTCCGGCCCAGCATGCAGGAGATCCAGGTTCGACGACGAGGACGATTGAGCTACTTTCCTGGAGCCAGGCTCAGAAACATTAAGTTTTCCCACTTAATGCGAGGGAATAGAATAAAAAATCTATCTGTCCCAGCCAGGACTCGAACCTAGATCTCGTGCTTTCCGGGGCGGTATGCTACCATTTGCACCACCGTGACTAGCCAGAAACGTAGCTAACTCTTGTTAGTTATTTGGCTAGTTCCGGTGGTGCAAATGGTAGCAAACTAGCCCTGAACGCAGGGATGATTGTTTAAAATGTAAATTGTTTAAAATTTACGTGGGATAATAAACCCCAACCAAATAAATATTTATAAAGAAAAATTAAAAAAGTAAATGACGAGAGTCGACAAATAGCTTGACAATGTCAGCTCCTTCGAGTTTAAGACGATGTATTCGTCTTTCTCTTGGGTTAGGCTCTCGCTAGTGTGGTGGGAATTTAATAAGTTGTCTAGCTTGTGTAACGGAAGCATTCTGGCCCGGCAAGCAGGAGATCCAGGTTCGAGTCCAGGCTNTTTAAAAAATGTATTTTTTAATAAAGGATTATCTGCCAACGTTTCGGCTTACATTGTAAGCAATCTTCAGGGCTATCATGAAGATGAGAGAGGACGTCCTGTCCTTAAGTTCACATTTCCATGACTAGAGATTACCTTTATAGTACGCACCATTTAAAATCTAAATCAATTTTAATTGTATGCATTTTAAATTGAAATTCCTATTTTTCTGTCATTAAGGCTATTTATTCTGTGAGAACGTATATTCCAGGGTGCGTGAGATTACAAAGTCGTTCTGAGGGGGTTGGGGTAGATGCTGCGTTACAACGTTTATTGAACATTTGAGGGAGATTGCCCCCATCGAGGGGGAGCTATCCGATGCGAGCACATGTGGTCCGGCGATTGGCCCTGTTGGATCTCTGGTAACAATGACCCTCATTCTCTGTGTGTCGGACAGGCCAGAAGGGTCCGCCCTCCTCTTGTCGGGAACCTAACGAAAGAGCTCCTCCCTCTGGGTATTAGGCACCGACGTTCAGGTGTGGAATCGGGAAACGATTAAGCTTAAGGTAAAGGCTGCTTTACTCTCAGCTTGAGTAAAGCAGCATTTGTATCTTTCTCCATTAAAACTTGATTTTGAGGTATTTACCGTTTCTTCTTCTGGGTTGGACCGTGTCAAATTGTTGTTATTTGCCGAGATTTCGCACATCATGTGATGACTTCTTCAGGGCTGAAAAGAGAATGAGAGTTGTAAAATTTGTCTCTTTTACAACTCTCATTCTCTTTTCAGCCCTGAAGAAGCCATCACATGATGTGCGAAAGCTCNCTGGTCATTTATAAGCGCTGACATATATAGTGTGTGTGTGTGTGTGTGTTATGACAAAAGGACTCGTAAACTAAGCGAATTCCTCAGTTTCACAGTTATATCTGTAAATGAACTTCTCATGTCATGTGAACCCCTTTCCCACCGGTGAAATTTTGGTAAATAAGGAAAACCTTTCTTTCCTTTTGTTTATGGAAGCTACACCCTAATTAAAAAAAAAAATCGTGACCTATATAGTGTTCGTATAAACCCATGTGTGTTTGTGTTTTAGAAAATATTGATTTTTTTTTTCTTATTATAAAACATGCCGAGAGAAAAGTCTTTTTTTTTTTTTTTAATTCCCTAAAATTGCATCTACATCATAAGTACTTCAAAGTTTAGAATTGGCTTCTTCTATTTAATAATAGGGTATTGGGAAAAAATTATTCAATTTTTTTTATAGATTTTTCGTTCAATATTATTTAATATCATNGATTAATATATATTCCTCTTTACCGAAAGCATATTTGGATATTTCGCTGGTCATTTATAAGTGCTGACATATATAGTGTGTGTGTGTGTGTGTTATGACGAAAGGACTCTTGGGAAATCCTTCTCTTTGATGGAGTCCTGGCTCCTACATTTCAAGATTAGGTAAAGTGCCCCTTATTCAGTGGTTCATTGTATTCCTTACCTTTGAATAATTGACCAAGAATAAACAATAGCTTGTCCTGGGAAGGTTCCTTTTCCGATTGTTTGGCTCTCTAGGCAATTTTCTTAGACGCTGTTTTTTTTTTTTTTTTCTTGTTTGTCAATATTTCTGTACGATAATGATCCTTGTGGTCTAAGCCTACACATTTATTCTTTCACTCAATAATAATGAAAAGCCTGGCAGGATGAAGTTTAGTATACGAAAAAGATTTCTCAAGTTGCATTTAAAGATGAATATAAATTATTATTTCCATTCCAAAGTATATATAGTAAAGGTGAAATACTGAATATAGTTTCCATATTTTAAAAAGGTACATATGTGTATATATATTGCCTTGGTTTCATAATGACTTACCTGTGTACGTGTGTCATACGTCACATAAACGCCGGTTATGCCTCACCGGTTACTTCATTTGTAATGCTCCTCGGAACAACAACGTCCGTTGACACATTGTAACCATAACCCACACATACCTACGGGTAGAAGGGTCGCTATAGGTGGTGTACCAATTACACTCACACTACCATAGCACACGGACTGCTATACTTTTTTTACTAACAAACGAGGCAGTAGTAAAAACAAAAAACAAAAAAAAACCATACAATCAAAGTAAGACGAGGTGAATTGAGTATTGTTTCCCAAATCTGTGTATATGTATATATATAATTATTCCACGTAAATTTTAAACAATTAATGCGAGGGAATAGAATAAAAAAATCTATCTGTCCCAGCCAGGACACGAACGGAAGCATTCCGGCCCAGCATGCAGGAGATCCAGGTTCGACGACGAGGACGATTGAGCTACTTTCCTGGAGCCAGGCTCAGAAACATTAAGTTTTCCCACTTAATGCGAGGGAATAGAATAAAAAATCTATCTGTCCCAGCCAGGACTCGAACCTAGATCTCGTGCTTTCCGGGGCGGTATGCTACCATTTGCACCACCGTGACTAGCCAGAAACGTAGCTAACTCTTGTTAGTTATTTGGCTAGTTCCGGTGGTGCAAATGGTAGCAAACTAGCCCTGAACGCAGGGATGATTGTTTAAAATGTAAATTGTTTAAAATTTACGTGGGATAATAAACCCCAACCAAATAAATATTTATAAAGAAAAATTAAAAAAGTAAATGACGAGAGTCGACAAATAGCTTGACAATGTCAGCTCCTTCGAGTTTAAGACGATGTATTCGTCTTTCTCTTGGGTTAGGCTCTCGCTAGTGTGGTGGGAATTTAATAAGTTGTCTAGCTTGTGTAACGGAAGCATTCTGGCCCGGCAAGCAGGAGATCCAGGTTCGAGTCCAGGCTGGGGCAGATAGATTTTTTTAAATTTCATTCCCTCTCATTAATTGTTTAAACTCAGTTTAGTTCAAGACTCTGAGATGTGACCATAAATCTCCCTCGCTCCATACATACTCCATGTAATATATAATAAAACTCCAATCTCATCACTATCTCCCTGATGATGACTTACAAGTTAAGTTGGGAATAATAAAATAATTACCTAATAATTTTGGAGTATTTTATTTTTCTAATCCTGGTTGAAACCCTGACTAATTACTGAAGAGAAAGTATTGCATTTAAAATTAGAACAATGATCCGATTGATTCATCATCTTATAAACTTTTAGTCATTTTATGTGAAAAATCTGAATAAGTTCTTTGCACGCTAAGGAAGATCAACGCCTGCTAAAAGGAAACACTCAACTCATTAATGAACAATCAGAGAATTCCCAATCGTTAAAAAGTTAGATTAAACTGCGATAAATGGACTGATACATGGTAAAATAAACTTAGTTGTAACTATGAAGAGTTTTTCTACAACAATAATAATGAAAGGTTAAAATTTTTCATAGCCTAATATTTTATTTAAGCACCCTTTAAAACACTTAGGGTCATGGTGGGAGGAGATATCTGTAGACAGCCAGCCCAATTTAAACACCCATGGCTCTGGGAACCTGTTTGGAATCTGCAAAGCACAGATTTAGAAACCGCAATGGAGCCCTCGGCTAAACCGGTATACTATAGAAAGTAAAGTAGAATCGTTATCACGCATTATAAGACACATTCCTTTTTCTCTTTTTTTTTATTCCCCTTTTTCTAAAATTCCCATTTAAGAAATGTCTCTCAGAGTTGCTTCAAGAAAAACTACTGAGTCTTTTAAAGAAAATCCAAGTATTTTTCTATTATTCCCGAGGCGTGACACTAGACTCTCTAACGATGGCACCAAGTCCTAGCACCCATAATAGGTAGTACCTAGATTCGTTGAGAGATCGCCTTTTTACCCAATCTACTACCCCATAATAGGTAGTACCTAAATTCGTTGAGAGGTCGCCTTTTTTTATCCAAACCATCAAGCACACATCAAAGACAGAGGATTACCAAATAAACAGTCTTGGAAATTGGACGACAGGATCCTCCGATTTGGCTACTTAAATGGATATGATTGATATGAACATTCTCCATGGGACAGAATATATAGAAATGGATTTTAAAATATTTTTCAACGAGTAGAAAACGGAGTAGTACAGGTCAAATTAAGTTCATCCAGATGCGATACATATCTACAATAATTAAAAAAAAAAGTAATTCAATTTAAAAAGGAATATATATAATTTAATTGCTCAAAGTTTAATCTTGCCTAGGTATTTTGGGCCAGGGAGTTAATTGCGTTATTTTCCTCGTCTTATAGGCATGGAATTTCCTTGTATAACAATTATGAACGATATACACTTTTTCACACTTGGCGATGTAGGCCCAAGAGTTTTAATTCACACTGAACAAATCCTTTCTACACATAGTGTTATAATGACATATATTGTTCGCAAGGTTATGAATCAGCAATTCNAAAATGTATTTTTTTAATGAAGGATTATCTGCCAACGTTTCGGCTTACATTGTAAGCCATCTTCAGGGCTGTAGAAATACAATGTCATGAGAATACAGTAATATTTGAAATTAGTATAATAGAAAATTATAATATAATGTATGAAAGTAGAAAACTGTGTAGGACAATTAAAAGTTTATGAAAACAATATTGAAAAAAATATTGAAAAAAGAACTAATTTGAAAAAAACATGCAAACCAACAACTAATTGACAGGAAACAATTGAAATATCATTAAAGCAGTAATTTTGCCACACCTACCTATCATGAAGATGAGAGAGGACGTCTTGTCCCTAGGTTCACATTTCCATGACTAGACATTACCTTTATAGTACGCCCCATTTAAAATCTAAATCAATTTTAATTGTATGCATTTTAAATTGAAATTCCTATTTTTCTCTCATTAAGGCTATTTATTCTGTGAGAACGTATATTCAAGGGTGCGTGAGATTACAAAGTCGTTCTGAGGGGGTTGGGGTAGATGCTGCGGTACAACGTTTATTGAACATTTGAGGGAGATTGCCCCCATCGAGGGGGAGCTATCCGATGCGAGCACATGTGGTCCGGCGATTGGCCCTGTTGGATCTCTGGTAACAATGACCCTCATTCTCTGTGTGTTGGACAGGCCAGAAGGGTCCGCCCTCCTCTCGTCGGGAACCTAACGAAAGAGCGCCTCCCTCCCTCTAGGTATTAGGCACCGACGTTCAGGTGTGGAATCGAGAAACGATTAAACTTAAGGTAAAGGCTGCTTTGCTCTCAGCTTGAGTAAAGCAGTATTTGTATCTTTCTCCATTGAAACTTGATTTTGAGGTATTTACCGTTTCTTCTTCCGGGTTGGACCGTGTCAAATTGTTGTTATTTGCCGAGATTTCGTACATCATGTGATGGCTTCTTCAGGGCTGAAAAGAGAATGAGAGTTGTAAAATTTGTCTCTTTTACAACTCTCATTCTCTTTTCAGCCCTGAAGAAGCCATCACATGATGTGCGAAAGCTCGGCAAATAACAACAATTTGACACGGTCCAACCCGGAAGATGAA
>KZ809559.1:8761-33641 GCA_000696205.2 Oncopeltus fasciatus
CACTGGTCACTTTCTCTCCTCATGTGGCTTTCATTAATGTCATTTATTTTTTTACTATTCATTTTAATCAAATTACAAAATGTTTTTATTTATTTTTAAAAGAATGTAATATGTAAATAAAGGTTATAAATAAATAAAAAAGATATATTCCATAAAGTTCTCATGGAATATATCTAAAGACGAAGCCACTTTTTTGGATGTTACTGAATATTTCCCGGGGTAGAAGGTACATGAACAACCTAGAAGGTTCAAGACCAAGATACACGAAGCCCTCCCTGTTAAGACCTGGCATCAATTGCCAACAATAAGAGGATTAGGGAAAACCCATTTAATTGCCTTTCCCTTACTTTGAGTCCCTTCCGCTACACAACACCATACAGTCTCTCTTCACTCCTGACTGACGAAGGGCGAGAGATCCGTGAAAATTTTATTACTTGATTTTTTCTTTTTATGTGTTCACTCTGCTCTATATCCGACATGTTTCTGATTACTATATGTAATTAGTTCTTATTGAGGATTTTGGTCTAATAATTTAGTACGATTCAGCCTTGGCCAATATTTCGAGAATATATTTTCTTAACATCAGGGCTTAAATACACACAAACAATTTACAATTTTGAATGATTACTGTTTATAATATTTATAATACTATTATATATAATATTTACTATTTGTAACATATATTAATATATCTAAAATTGCTAAAAATATAAATATACAGTATATGGTAGTTACATACTACATGGTTGCAATAATGTCAAGGGTAGGTTACATATTAGTTAGGTTATACATATATTAATGTGTAGTGGTACAAGACATTGCTCTTAGAACTAACTTATTAGTCTTGATGAATTTACTAAAATTTCAAAATAATAACATAAATACATAAAACAAGTGTAATTACTTATATTTGACAAATAGTAAATGTTATATAACAGTTAATAGTTAATTTTATAAATAGTAATCAGTAGCTCTGGGATCCGTTCGGGTCTCGTAACCGGTCGCTACGGGTTCAAATCCCTCTCAAGGGAGGTTTTTATCTATAAACAAAGCTTTTGGCCTGTGCCATGGATGTTAAGAATGGGATGGGGATTGGTAGATAGCCAACTAATTTTATTTGAAATCCTGGTCGATATCTCACACATCAAATGCGTATATGGTGTGTGTGAATAGTAGAGACAAAGGAAATTCGCTTCTTTCGTCAAGATATCTGGGTGAAACAAAAAAACCGTATATGGGTGATATTATATCTCGCGCTGCGCCGAGGAACACTTGCGGACAGAGCGCAACTGGTCCGAGATTATACGAAAGCACTTCCCACGGCTGAAGATCAGCTGTTCTCAGAAGCGTCCCATCACAGCTGTTAGCGGTAAACAATGGTGACGTCAGAGAGTCAGCAGAGTCCGCCACTTGCTTAATCTAATCTTGGAGTTGCGCTGCGTACGTACAACTCGGCAGTAGCGCACTACCAACACCCACGCAGATCTGAGGGGCGCTTTACTCTCCCACACTTAGGTCGTTCGGGAAGCAGATAAGTCTGGGCAAAAAACAATTTCAATTTGTTTGATTCGATTGCAAAAAGATAACATAAAAAAACATGTTTAAATATCATTTTTTTTATTTTCTTTCTTCTTCCACTCTTTTGCTGTATGGCCATTTTAGAATTGCATATGCTACACCTTCAATAAAAAGATACGACTGCCTAAGCAAAGGGGTAGTAATCTGACAGCCAAAGTCAAGGCAAACAGAGACCTGTAGTAGAAAAGACTACACTCTTTCTCCCACCATTTCTTATATATATATAAACTTTTCTAAATGCGCTTTCAGATTCTGTGAGTTTTTAACTTTGATCCTTTGGCTCAGTAGACGGTACCCATAGCTTGTAGAGCAACGTGCCTCTAATCGTAATAAAGACTCTTGTAATTTCGCTTAAGATACAATAAAATGATAATACAATGATCATTTGGGGGGTCTGGGGATTATATTTAAGGCAATCTTATTGCTATCTATACACAAATTTCCAAAATTAGAAAAAGAGGGTGGCGTGAAAAATGTGGTTTATATAATTTCAATATATAATTATATAAATCTGGCGAATCTTTGAAAAATTAAGGAGGGGCTAAATTTTAGAATTTTCTCGTTCTGTCCGGTTACTTTGAAAAATCAAATTCTTTATTAAGGCAAACCGATGGATTCGAATAGGCCTTCGATGTGGTCGAAGAGGAGGTGAGGTTTAGAGATTTAACCCTTCAATTAATTGAATAATCACAATATCTTTTACTCTTAGAGTTATGGGAAAATTTAGAAATTTTAAAATGTAATTTTTTCAAATTCATGATCTTCGATATTGTTATGAAGAAACAAAATATGGAAGATATTTAATTATGAAATAGGGGGGGGGGGTATGGGTACCTCCGGTCAGTTCTATTTTCTGTATCCATCATTTTCCTGTCTTTTAATAAAATTTAATAAAAATACAATCCTATTTATGTCTGTAGTAGTAGTAGTAGTAGATCATTGAAGGGCAATCAACTTCTAGGTTATTACGCCCTATAAATACCCTTTCATATGTTTACTATAAATTAGTTAATAAAAGACAGGAATCAGGATTATTTCGACCACTATAACAACCTAAATTAATGGATTTTTTTTATTTAAATATTATTATTATATATTTAATAAATTATAATAAATAAATTATTATTAACTAAAATAATAAATAATATCTCATTCTTTAATTTAGATTTTCCAGGCTATACCTGCTTTTTTAAGAAAGTTTAACAGCCCATCCACTGTAGAGGGGTTGTTCCCAAGGCACTCCGCCATATTTCTTCCAATGCCTTCCCTAGTGAAGTAATTCTGATAAACTGGGCAAACCTCTATGATGTGCTGGATTGTTAGGTGAACTTGGCAGGTATTACACTTAGGCGGCAGATCTTTGTTAATTAGGTGTATATGAGTAAGGTTCGTGTGACCTATCCGCATACGGGTCAGTATTACCTCTTCTCTTCTATTCCCACGGATGGAGGTGTTCCATTCTTTTGTGGTGTTTTTTATACTCCGCAGTTTGTTGTGTGCTGGTTCTAGCATCCATGCATTTTCCCAGTCTTGGAGTGCCATTTTCCTTAGCCAGTTTTTAAGGTCATCTGGTTCGAGGATACTTAGAGGAGGTTCGAACATACCGGCTGCTTCCTTTGCAGCTTTGTCTGCCTTTTCGTTTCCTGGAATTCCAACATGTGAGGGAAGCCAGAGAAAGTTAACGGTTTTCCCTAGTAAATCTACAACTTTGAGGAAGTGAGTTATTTTCAAAACCAGGGGAGTTGGCTTATTGAAGTTCTTTATTCTTTGTAAGCTTGAGAGGGAGTCAGTACATATTATGAACTCCTTTCCATTGGATGAAATAATGTAATACAGTGCTGATGAAATTGCTTGCATTTCTGCTGTGTAATTTTAAGCTAATGATGGACTATTTATGTCTGTATTTAATGGAATTGGATATTTTTCTTCATTTCTTTACCTCCTGCGTACTAGATTTTTCTATTGGGGGTATTAAAATATTGAATTTTATAGAATTGAAAAATTGTTCAATCAGTCTTAGCGAATATGATTTCTATCAGATGTTTTACTATATCTTCCTTGTTTATTAACATACATACACTCTCATACATCAACCTTATTGATAGGATAATAAATAACGTTAAAGGTGAGTGACCGGGACCAATATTTTGATACATTAAATGCACTGTAATTCATAATTTTTACAATTACATGTATTTGAAGCGTTTGGAAATCCTCAAAGTTCATATAAATTATTGTATTTATATTTTATTTACCCCACCAATGAGCCACACCATTCTACACATTCTTAAGACATACAGTCCTGGGCCGATGTCCAGAGAACGTCTCGAAAATGCCATTACATTCGTAAAATATCAAATTTAAATTTATTTAAATTTTGTCTTACTTCTCAGTTTAAAATGTTTAATGTACGGGGAAATTTTACAACTCAATAACAGTTTAGTTTAATTCCTTCCGGTAAAATATTTAATTTTTTTTTAATTAAAAAAAACAAAACAAGATTACGAGGATTTATTGACGATGAGAAATATATAGTTTTAGTGCATAATTTCTACATTTTCTAAGAGCATATATTTCTTACATATAAGCATGAAAGGTACAGTAAAGTTTAAATTAATCTGATTATTGTTGTGTAAATTAAATGGTTAGCTATTTGGCGATATATTTGTTTTACTTTGAAGTAAAAAAATATATTTCTTTATGCCTTTCTAAATACATAGGCATAATGTTAGCAAAATTCAGAGATATAGTTCAGAACAATAGTGTCTTCAGATGAAGCAAAGTTGAAGATGGACGAATGTTTCTAAAGAACGTGTTCGTTATGGCATATAAGATTAGATATATTATTCAAAGATGTAGAGGGAATTTAATGAGATATCTAGCTAGTTCTGGTGGTGTAATGGCTTAAAACACGCCGGCCCGGATAGCAGGAGATCCAGGTTCGAATCCTGGCTGGGACAAATAGATTTTTTTATTCTATTCCCTCTCATTAATTGTTTAAAATTTACGTGGGATAAAAACCACAACCAAATGAAATATTTTTTATTATTCAAAGTTTTCTCTACTAGAGAACGTATTTTATTATTTATCTGATTTCACTTGTTTTCTAGATGGTTTCTTAGGCTAATTTGTTCTATAAAAACGAGGAGTTTATATAGAAAACGACTTAGTCAGTCACCGTTACCTTTGGTTCTTGATAAAGATATTGGAAACGTAGTGAGTGTATTGCATGATGGCAGCAGCATGAGCCTCATGGGCTTCGTCAGGAAAGGTCCCCACTTACATCGTTCGTGAATCACCGTATCACTACTATGATCTACACACAAGTCCCCATTCTAATCTTTCGGTGTTTTCTGAAGCATTGTATGTTCTTAGCCATATTTACAAGACTAGTCCATATCACTTACAAGATTTATATAGATATATATATCTATATATAATTATTGGTTTACCACTAATTTTTTTTGTATCCACATTATTTTTTTCACACTCATTTTCAATTATGTTGAATTGATCAATAAATCAATTGGAATATTGTTCTTTCAGATATAGAGAGTTCCTTCAAGACAGCAGTGTTACTTGTGCACGACATGAGAAAGCCGGCTGGCAAAGCCAGATAGTGGGATCGTGCGGGTCATAGTCAAGGGGAACTTAAGTTTCTTTGGTTCAATTTCAACACTGTCGTTTACTTAAAGAATGGTGATTCTCATTTCTATGTACATTAGATAGTTTTTTGCATTTTAGTAGATTTCCTAAAGAAATTTTGAAAAAAATTCAACGGATGTCCATGGATCCTACGTGTATGTAATTGACTGTACGCAATGTATCGTCCAAAATTTTCTAAAATAATGACAACACATTTAATACTCAAGCTCCTTATTTGCGAACCATTAGATGGATTTTAATGGCTGAAATCAGTCGAGGGGCAGGGGGAGTTTAAGAGAGACCAAAATTTAAAATCGTAGTATTTTCGTTACTGATATGTGTAAAATATAAATTTAGAACAAAATGGGTGTATGAGTTAGGTGAGAAACGTAATTATTTATACTCTAAAACATTTTCCAAAAAAAAAACGCAAATTAAAAATATATTTCAAAATGTAATGTAATTGAGTTGGACAGGACCTCTAATTTTTAAACTATAGAAACCAAATCCGATTTCTTGTTCATTGCTAGTATTTTAGAATTATTCATTTTTGGTTAAAATCAGACAAGAAGTAGGTAGGGAATAGGCTTTTGACATTGCCTAAATTGAAAAGTCCTAGTCTTACTACAAAATATATAACATTTATTATTTTAAAATTTATGTTCTATTTTTTTTATAATGAAAAAAAATATAGAATATAAAATGAAATTTATAAATATAACTGAGACTGTTGATTGTGCTTCTTCCACTTTCCCGCCCCTCCAAGGTTCAGGCTAGGGACAGCTTTAATGATCCTACTTTTTACCCTTAANCTAAGTATAAGCGAGAGACGGCTGTGAGGGTGGCACAGAAAAGTGAAACCACACAGCTGCTGGAGGTATGTGGATGTAGAAAGTAGCTGGTGATCGATCAGACAGATCGGTGAAACCCACTTGGGATTTTGTGTTTGGCGGCTGCGAAGGAGCTTTCCTTCAATGGCTGAAACCGGGTGCATGCATCCTTTGTGGCAATGTTTTCATTTTATCTGCATTTACCTTGCGCTTCAGACTGGTAGAGCTACTGAGTAAAGTAACCGACACAGCAGTAGAGGTGAGCGCTAGAATGTAGCGCCTGCGAACACGATTTCTGGAAAACTATGTTGGAAAAGTTACTTTGTTCGTTTGTGGGAGGAGGAACCAGCTTTCAAACACAATCATGCACAGGTTAGGTTATTCTTGTTATGTATGTATATATATGTTATATATATACATAGCAGTTAAAAAAAACATATATATATATATATATATATATATGATCAAAAAATTATTTAAACTTGTAAGTAATATAGGGCCGTGTCCACACTGGATTACTAGCCTGACCCCTTAAAAAATGTACTACCTAGTTCTATTCTCATCGCCCCATCATGCCACCAATACCATGTTTTGAATCATACTGAAGTTTTGATGTACAAATCTAAATACACTGTATATCTATGCAAGTATTTATTTAAATTCAATAGTCATTTTCAGCCATTTACTGTATTAATAGTCACATGCTGTATGTTGTTAAACATCGCAGAAAACACTCTCTATAGAGAATTGTTTGACAATACATTTAATTTTTCAAAAGATCCATTTTTTGAAAAATGCTATAAATAAAAATATTTTTAGCATTTTAAATAAAAAGTTTTTTTTTTTACGTTCACTTAGTCAGATTCACTGTGTTATTGAATTAAATTAACTAGTTTGCTTCCCTTTCCCTTAACTAATGTGTAACCACTTTGGAAACACACCAATGTTTTTTTTAGAATTAAAGAAAACTATTACATGCCTTCCACATAAACCATACCTCAATGAGGTTCTGTATATAGCTGGTTTAGCATTATATAAAAACGTTTCAGAGAAGCCATGAGTGTTTTTAAGAAATCATGACATAAGTCATTGCCGATCAAAAGGAGCCTGCGTCAACTGAGGCCGACCTATCGTCCACACTAACAAAATAATTAAGTGGTTCTGGTAAAGATTTTCGTAATTTTCGGTCCCCCCCCCACATGAATACGTGCCATGGAACTCGAATTTCGCGCATACTTCTTTAATGATAATCGATTCTAATCTTATCTCTGTAACTCGCTAAACTCACCGTCTGAACCAGTCCAATTCATCTTCTTGTTGCCATTCTCTTGGAAGTCTTTCTCCTCACAAAAGAAGGTTAGAGTTTTTTAGCTTACATATTTATTCCTGTTCTCATTTGTCACAATTTAATCTGTAAAAGGCATCATACATTCAGTAATATTTTTACATATAATCTAACTCCCTTCCCTACGCCAGCACTTATCACAATTATCCAAAAACTCACTCATTATTTTCTGGCATAATGATATCCTAGATGGCTTGGTTGAATAATTTTCATTTATTTATTAATATAGGTAGCACTGCCCTATTTTTCAGCCAGAGTGAAAAATTCTAGAGAAATTCTGATTAGCTCTTTTCATCCTAAAATTTTGTGAAAAATTGTTGATTATCTAATAGAGATGAGAAAATAATACTGGTCGCAATAGCTGATCTGGTAGCATTACATAAGCAATTTAGTCTGGCCTAATATTTTTCGTTTTTTTTTTTCTTTTCTAAATAATGTTTACATTTTGCGTTTATATACCATTTGAAAACTCTTTCCTCCTACTTCCTTTAGCGAAATAAACTAAACCTCGACAGTGCTTGTTCGAACATTATATCATTTAGATCATAATTACATGTAATTAATAGTCTACAACCCTATTATCAATAACATGTTTATTTTTAGAGTAGTGGGGCTTTCTGCATAGAAATCAATCATATTCGAGATCAAAAGCGAAATCAGGGCAGTAGAATAATTTTTGACTTCAGATTTGTATTCTATGTGATATATATATACTTCACAATAATCAACAAAGATAAAGGTCTCGAATGGCAAATTATCATTGAAGATACGTAAAAATTATTGATTGCATTTCATTGTATTATTATTAAGGGAATAAAAATAAGCCTAAAGACAATAATAAACCAACATTATGACATAAATTTTTGTAATTTTATTACATTATTCTTTATTTTTTTTTTGCGCTTGATTGCTGAGGTCATTGGCGCTGTGACGAATATTTTTATCCATCATATGTCATGGTATATACCGTATTCTTTCAAAAATAGTTTAACTCATCTAATAGAGTCACTTTTATACTTTAGTAATAAATTTAACGGGCTAGTAATGATGTGCTACATTATTATTATTATCAGAATAATAATGTTAGTAACTAACATTATTGTTGTAGTTTATGTTATTCAATTTTGTAAGATACATTTCGTCACTTTGTCTCTGGCTTCCCAGCTTCCAGCGGCATTCTTCCTTCAGTCCGTGTCGTCCGCTTTGAAGTCTACGTGTGGAAGTTGATTGCTCTAGCCAGCTAACTGTAAAGTAGATTATTATATAGAAAACTTATTCAGCCGCCTTTTACAGCGGTAGTTAGGAATTATCTGGGTAGGAGGAAACGGCGAAACAACTCTCTTCCCCCACTTTTTTTNGCATTTTATTGTCTTATTATTAAGGGAATAAAAATAAGCCTAAAGACAATAATAAACCAACATTATAACAACAATTTTTGTAATTTTATTACATTATTATTCTTTATTTTATTTTTTTTTCGCTTGACTGCTGAGGTCATTGGCGCTGTGACAAATAGTTTTATCCATCATATGTCATGGTATATACCGCATTCTTTCACAAATAGTATAACGCATCTGATAGAGTCACTTTTATACTTTAGTAATAAATTTAACGGGCTAGTTATGATGTGCTACATTATTATTATTGTTATTATTATTATCAGAATAAAAATATTAGTTACTAACATTATTGTTGTAGTTTATTGTAAATGTTATTCAATTTTGTGAGATACATTTCGTCACTTTGCCTCTGGCTTCCCAGCTTCCAGCGGCATTCTTCCTTCTGTCCGTGTCTTCCGCTTTGAAGTCTACGTGTGGAAGTTGATTGCTCTAGCCAGCTAACTGTAAAGTAGATTATTATATAGAAAACTTATTCAGCCGCCTTTTACAGCGGTAGTTAGGAATTATCTGGGTAGGAGGAAACGGCGAAACAACTCTCTTCCCCCACTTTTTTTGCAAGGGCTCGCTCACAAATCATCTCACTAATTTGTCTGTCGGCTTCGATCCTTCCGTCACGAACACCCTGGAACTCCAACAATAACCGAGCCTGGAGAAAAACAATAATAAGTAAGGGAAAAATAAAATAAAATACAATCGTAATACTCATTGTAAAAGTGATTTCTTCCCTCGCTTCTCACTCACTCTCTCCTCTCTCTCTCTCTCTTTTTCTCCGTCCTTCTCTGAGGGAAGAAGAGTGGGGGGACATGAAAGGGTTATAGGTGTACCCCATGTGGTGGTGGGGGCAAGAGGACCCCACCTTGCCTGGAACTGGCCAGTCCACACTCAGCTCTCACGTCATGTGGTTACCTGGATGATAGAGAGACCACTTTGCCGAGGTATTTTGTTTAAATTTTTCAAACATTTACCCTTCTGCATTTTGAAAAAAAGAAAGGTTTTATCTATTAAGTGGAACAGAACAATAGCATTTGCAACATTACACTTCATTTACTTCTTATCCATTGGTAAATACAAATAAATGTCGAGAATATAAAGTATAAAACCAATCAAAAAGTCTAAAACTCTTCGTACGTTCTTTAATTCTTAGTACTATTAATAATTGTTTTATTTTTCACAATTTTCTTACTTATAAAAGCATATCATGGGATATTAAATATATAAATGATAATCTTAATCTTGGGAATGAATACTAAAGAAATTTGTTAATACAAGGCTGCATCTTGTAGGCTTATAATGATTTTATAAATCAAATAGAATTGTGTGGCTTTATAAACAAAATATTATTGTTTAATATGATTTAATTTATAGTTTACCTTAACTAGCATTTACGGTTTCAAGGGCAGGGAGTCACCATTTACTTCTATTAAATTATTATTAATATTTTCAAATTAAAGATATAATAAACCATCAGTATTTCAATTTTTTGATCTTCATTTTATTTCGATTATAAGCAGATTTTCATAAACATAGGATTCAATTATTACACAATATAGATATTTTGTTCCAATTAATTATTTTTCATTAATTTAGCATTTGATAGCAAATGAAATAATCAGATAATTATTTTTACTGCATTTTTCTCATTGTTATTTTTATTTCATGCATATCATTGAGCCATAAATAAGAAATGATATGATATAAGGAATATCCAAGGGATTTTATTTTTATATTATTCTGGGTACACATATTCTTAACTATTCAGTGAAGGTAGTTGTAAATATCCACTATATATTTAATAATGTGATTTTCAGTTCCAAACTATTTAGCAATATTTATAGTGAAAATAGTCAGTAGTACTTATTCATATTGTTTTTTTCAAATATTTACAAATATAATATATCTGAATAAGCATGTTGAAAAGATATGTAGTTTAAAATCAAATACAAATATTATCCGCGGAAACACAATGCATGGTAATGTCTTAGCCGTTACAATCACTGAAATATCATAAGTAATTGAAATTTAACAAAATACATAGAATCAAAATTAATGATTAATTATTAAAGATATAATTATTTCGATGTTAAGACATATAAGCTTTCTTTTTAAAACTTCTAAAACATCTAAGCTAAATAATTTAACCGATTAATGGTTAATGATTTAGTTTTTAAGGGTTTTATTTTTATTTATTTTGTTATACATATATAGAAAATAAATTTATAAGAAACACAAAATCATTTTTAACTCTTTTATACAATTTACTAGCTTCTGATTAGATATTATTGCATGCCAGTAAATTNACTACATACTAAATTCTAAAGATTTTTTAAATAATATTATTTCCGATTTCATTTTATCTAGAAAAAAAGTTGTATAATATCACAGGGTTTGTTAATATAATATTTAAATGTTATTGAATGATAATGCAATGTTATTGAAGAAGAATGAATGTGAATGATAATTGTCTGTGTTAAATAGGAATATTTGGAAATTAGTGTGTTGAAGAAACTGTATATCCTCATTACAGTATTGTGTTTACAGTACCCCCAAAAGTTATACATTTCTTTAGTTAATTAATAATTATATTGTCCTTCTGTTCATTAATAATATTTAAGAAAGGCACTTTATTATTTAGGTAGTTTTGTTAGTGAAAGTCTAAGAAAAGCTCTTTCCAAAAAATTGTCATTAGATTTTGAATTTTTCCATTATTATTTAAGGGTTTTAATGGGTTCTATCTCTCATAAAAATAAATTAAATCATTCGGAAAAAATTATAATTCTAAAATAAATATAATCTGGCAAATGGGAACTTTATTTCTCTTGACATCTACTGATTACTTACTTGGGAGTATTTGTTATTTTTTCATTATTTTGTAATCACTAGGAAGCTGATTTATTCTCTCAGGATATACACATACATACATTAATAAATTAATGGCAATTGTAACTAGTATTAATGATTTAATCAATATTTAAACAAAGATATAAAAATAAATATTAGAAAATGAAATAGCAAAGAGACATATATTTTACTTTAACGGGGCATAAATAAATTTTAATTTATTTAAGACATAGGAAATTGAACTCAAGTTAAAGAAAATTTTACAAATTTCATACAGTTTGGTTAAGTTTCGTAATAAACCTTTTTGGATGTATGAAATCATGAGGGCTTATATCCTACTGCAAGGCAATGTAGGCGTTTAAGACATATACAATCTGCCGATCTGATCATTGGTATCCATTACACTAAATACAATTTATTTAAAAACAAATAATGTAAAATAGAATAAAAGAATATGAATTTGTTCAGATTTAAATCACACCTACTCTATTGGCAAATCTCGAAATCATATGTACATATTTATTTTTCTTTCTTCAATGGGTAACATTTTAAAAGTATATTTTCGGAATTGGTAGATCACCATGTTGTTTAAAGGAAATTACTTTTAATTTTAACTAAATCGTTAAAACTACAAGGAATAAATTAATAAAAAACCAGAGTATGTAGAGTACGTAGGAATATGTTTTTCAGTAATTTTATTTGACATCGTACGATACATTTTCTGTGTGGGAATGAATACACATTATTTTAACTTTGATAGTTTTAAGTCAATGAAAGTTGGAAGAAATCACTTACTCACTAGATTGTATTTCTGTAAATTATGAAACCATAAAAAAAACTTTTTCCTGTCCATTTCCTTTGCTAAAGTGACGAAACAAACTAAGTTGAAACAAAAATAAAATTCACAATCTATAAATCGAAGAGTTCAAGATTAACTGTAATGAAATCCCTTATAATTTAATTTATTTGGGTTTCCATCTTTAAATCTGAAAACTAGCAAGTTTTCGATAACGATTCATTTTTTTCGTAATTTTGATACACATTTAATGGTAATTTTTTAATGTCAACTGATTATTTAAGTTAAATAAACTTTCTAAACCAAAAAATGAATGCAGTTAATAAGCCATAATAAGTTTTTAAGCATTCTTATTCTATGGTAAGTTCTCACATAATACAAAGTGCTCTTGTACTTATAGTGTCATGCGATGATCGATTTCAGGTTAATATGGAATGAATAGTTCACCGTCGAGTTCTATCAAGAGAGGATTGTCAGGAATTCGGTCATGGTTGTTGAACAATTTAAAACTAATCTTTAACCAAAATAGTTTTTATATTAGCCAACGTTTCGGTCTGAATTTCAGGCTTTCATGACGGCTGAATATGAAAGAGAAACATACAGAATAAAATAGAAACATGTATATATATATAATAATCAAACAAAGAAAAATGAATGAAAATATAAAACTGTGTGTTCGATTATATCTATTTCATATAATCGATTACACACAGTTTTCTATTTACATTAATTTTTCTTTGTTTCTCTTTCAAATTTAGCCCTGAAATTCAGGCCAAAACGTTGGCTAAAATTTAAAAAAAACTTTTTTGTTACAAATTAGTATTTAATTGTTCAACTACCATGACCGAATTTCCGACAATCCACTCTTCACAATTTATAAATAAATACAATAAAATAAATACAAGAATAAAAATGTTTTAAAACCGGTCAATGAGGATATAAGTATATTATACCGCTTGAAATAACGTTTATTTGATTTTAAGTAGTCGTAAATTTTTATTTTCTCTTTAAAACATGTAAAGTTTTAAAGTTCAAAGAAATTGAAGCTTATTTATAGCAAACTTATGGCTTGATAGTTATTTTAGACAAATTTTATATAAGAAAATATCTTGAGTTATAATTTTTAGAATAACTAAATTAAACGTTTCTGACAGCTTTATTAAAATAATTGGATATTTGAATATTGATTGTGATTATATTGGTCCTTAAAGTAATCAATATTGTGGTCCCTTCTCTCTGGGAATTCAATGTATCTCCATCCATCAGTAGTATGAGTTCTTTTAGTTTTGTATTAACAAATCTGGATTGTTATCACAGGTTGACAATTTATAATTTGTTTTACTAAGATTGTCTTAATTGTACTAGATTTGCTCAGTTTCGATTAGTTCTTCCTGTACTAGTTTTAAGATTTATTGGTTACAACTAGCTCTAAGCCCTTTACCCTTTTGTGGTAAATGACCTGCCTTACAGATTCCACTTGAATGTAGCAACTTGAATGGATTCCTTTATGTAGTCTCTTTTGCATTTTTATCGCCTTGATGGATTGCCTGATGTTTAAGAGACCTACAAGCAACATAAATTCCCAATTCAGAGTTTCTTGTTTTATTAATCTTTATTTGCTTTTGAAAATGGGAAACTGTTGTCTGTGTGAATGGTTGTAAGAACATGATTTAATTTAAGATTTAGTGAAGTCCCCCTTTTATTTATTTACACTCCCCTTCTCAGGGTTCTTCATTAGTGGCTGTAAAATACAAAAGTTTAAGTTTTATTTAATGTATAACTCTTCTATATGTAAATTGTACATGATATCAAACCCTAATAAAATTATTAAACTTGTATTTAAGGTAACACAGTTTACAAAAATGATTTGCACTAAGTAATGTTTCTCCTGAAATTTTTTTTTACTTTTTTATACACCTATTGGAAAGGCCTCATGTAGTTAATGTAATATAATATTTATGCATAACCAGGCAAACGCAGGTTTAAAAGCTGTTTAAGTTTTTAAAGCTATAGACAATAAGTTTTACAGAAACACCATAAAACAAGACAATTTACATTCTAACAAGAAAGTACATATTCTTTGATATTGGAATAATATTAATTTTCAAATATACCTTCTAAAAATCATCAATAACAGAATACCCAATGAAAAGATTTATAACCAAGATTGAAAGTATGGAAGATTTAAAGTATATGAACGCACAAACATATAACCACTTTTGGGCGCACAAATGCAAGTGCGAATGTGTAAGCGCGTCTACATATTTACAGAACCTAACAACAATTATTTACCTATTTATTTACTCTCGTTGGGTGAGGGAAGCATTTTATTTCGTGCCATCTCTTTTTTTATTGTTATGAAACTAACATGAAAGAATCTCGATTTTCTAAAAAAAAAAAAAAAAATACCAATAACTTTAGTGGGCAAATCATTTTGTATATATTCTATATGGTTGCTTATCATATACATGATAAGTTCGCCTACTTTAAACTTCGATTTATAAAGTTTCAATATTCTACTCGCAATTACCTTAAATTAAAATGTTTCACTCGCCCCTAAAAATACTTCATATTTTACAATTTTAAATACTTGACTAGATAATTTAAAATGCTAACAGGGCAATGTTGTTCAAATATAGAATTACATATTTTACACTTCAATGATTTTTGAGATAGAAATACAGTTTGAAGTCCATAAAAATCTGTTCTCTCGATTTTAAGCAAAGAAGTGTATCTGTATATCTTTTAATTGTTAAAATTGCTGAAATAAAAGTAAAAATAATGAAAATAGTAAACATAGTATCATTTGCATCGAAACAAATAGGTGTAATTCTATTGTACCATTGCGGAAAGCGCTTCACTAAGTAGCTGTGTGTTCTTAGCAGATTTTCCACCTATTCGTGCAAGTAAATGGCTTGTTTGACCTGACAAAGCGGGAGTATAATAAGTGCAAGATCCCTAAGGCTGGCTCGAGGATGTTCGGGCTTCAATTCAATACATCGTATATCGTAAATAATATGTTTAAAATAGATTATTAGAAATAAACTTTTACACCCATCATGCTCTTTAAAATTTCTCGCAAAAGAAATTACAACGAAAATATTACGATTATAAAATATTAGATCTTTTTCTAAGCTCCTCCTCCTCATCCGATTTCTGCAAAAAATTATTTGTTCGACGATTTCTAATAGAATGGCTATGTTTTGAGGTTGGTTTTACATTTTAAGGTCTATTGTAAACGATAAAAATTTTCGCAAGTCTAACAATACCGAAGATATTGATGATATATCAGCTTGGTCTTCCTAAATATACCACTCTCCACATCTCGACCAATTTCATCCATTAAAAACCACACTATGCTTTATTTTTATTCAATGAAAAATTGAATTATGAACGCTATAGCGCGCACAGAAAAATATATATATATATAAGAGATGAGANCTTCCAAGCCCATTCTGCTTAAAGTAGCTTCTTGTTACATATCTTTATCTGGTTTACTGAAGAAGGGCTTTGAATGGGTTAAAATTGGTAACATAGAATTTAATGTATCTCAAATAGGTATAATCTAATTTTCCAGCATTTGTAATTTATAAAACTTTTATGAACAATGCTTATTAAAATATATATTTAACAATGTAACTTCTAAGGTTGAGAGAGCCCCACTCTTTTCTCTAGAATATTTCAGAGCCAGCCTTAATATGCTCACCTTTTATACTCATTACTCTCCAGCTTCCAAGAACAGATTAGTAATTTACTCTTATTTATATCCACTTTTAATGAAACATAGGAAATGATAGAATTATTATTATTATTATAGATGTTCTATATGTTCAATTCCGGCATTTTAAGAAATAAAATAATAATTATAAATACCTTGGTTATAATACCATATTGATAATAAAATAATGCCTCCTGGTATTTAATACATTTATTATGTTGAAAAAGCGAAACATTTTAGTAGGAACATTTCGCAATGAAAGAAAAATGGCTGTGCTTCAATCGTAAATCAGGTCCTCAGAAGACTTTCCCGGTCCATTGTATAGCCCTCTATAAAACTGTGTCGGTCAATATATCGGTTGATTTATTGGGAAAAAAGGGTTACAGGTGGCCGTGGCAACAGTCAAATTAGTGGAATGCTTAGCAACGAGACAGCCTTGAGAGGCTGGAGACTGGGGGGAAGGAGGGGGTCGCTATCTTCTCCCCAACTCCCCTGCTGGCTTTTTCATCGAATTTTTATGGA
This sequence comes from Oncopeltus fasciatus, assembly GCA_000696205.2. NCBI lineage: Eukaryota > Metazoa > Arthropoda > Insecta > Hemiptera > Lygaeidae > Oncopeltus > Oncopeltus fasciatus. The sequence continues at coordinate 25,434 of KZ809559.1, forward strand.
GGGGGTTGTGTTTTATTTGTTTCTGTTCTTTCAGAAGAGCATATATGCATATGTTTCCATTTCAAAATGAAGTTATGAACTCCCTACAATATATTCACGTGATCCAATTTGTACCAAATATGGCTCCACTATGATTCAACGTTCTGAAATGTATTAAATCATAGGAAGATATTATCCCTAATAAGAAATCCAAAATTTTTTATACTCTTTGATAATTCCACCACGCAGGAGCTTAGCAATCTAGACACATTTCCCATGTTTCCTAAATTGTGGAATTAAATAAGAGTAAATAAAGGAATTTAATGTAAAAGCCAGAGAGAACAATGAATGTAAATAGTATGACCACTAAAGTTGGATCGAGACAGGCCGGGAAAGTAAAGAGGGGGAAGCGCTCAACCATCATTTCTTATATTTATATATCGAAAATTGTAATTAATAAGCGTTTTTTGGAAAAAAAAATTATATAACAAGAATAATAGAAAATTGGATTTTGTACCTATTGTTTTTTTTTATAAATAAAAAATAAAGAGGGATTACGTTTAAAACTCCACCCTCTGTTATTGTGAAGGGGAGTCTCTTTAATCTGTTATCAGCTGAAATGAATAATTCCAAGGGTTTGCTATAAAAAGCCTATATAACAAATTCAGTTTCTCCACTGTAGAAGTCCCTCCAAACACTTGAAATTACACTTAAGAGCATGAATGTTATAAAATTCCATTTTACATCTATTTTATTAAATTAATAGTTGGCCATAATTCTAATAAAAATGAAGATTTCAATCGAATTTAGGTCTCCCCCTAACACCCCCCCTCCCCACCCGTCTCAATTTCAGCCATTAATGAACTCATCAAACGGTTTGTATATGAGGAAGCTAAAGCATCGAACTTTTTTTCGTTATTTTTTTTTTAATGCGGACTACACACACACATGCACGGAAATTTTTTTTAGTTTCTCTAATGTAGGATCGGTAAAGATACGTTTACATTTTCAAAAATCGTAAATAAATTTGCTGGAAATGTGCTATAAAAGAATCCATAATATCGATTGAATAGAGATTACCGTAAAATTGAAGGAAGTCGTATAAATATCACACTTTTTCTGATAATAAATATTGTACAATAGAATAATACTTTTACATCAATTATACGTAAAGCAGAACAGACCAACTTAGAAAAAAAATCCCAATTCATCAAAGAGAACAAAATTAGTAAGAAGAAACTATAGGTATTCTTGAATAATCAGGTAACATGACAATGAATCTTTAGCTAAAACATGTTTTTTTGACGTAGAAATATTAGAACATATTAGAAGCCAAAATATATAGATAAGTATTTTAATTAATTTGCTGAAAGGAATATCATTTTTTAACTTTGATTATTAAATATTATCAAAACAAAATTGAAACTAAGAAATAAAGATACATTATTGAAAACACGATTAGAAAAAATTCTGGTATGGAGGAGTGTTGCATTTTCACATTTTTCGTTCTATTCATTAATTATAAAATGAAAGACGTTAACTATTTTGAATTGGATATTGCATTAAACCTCCCTCCCTTCAGCCTTTTACCCTTCACCTTCAGCAGATAAATTTCAATATAACTTTGGTGTAGTCCATACAATGGTTATAGTTCAAATTACATTAAATGAAAGACATTAGAGTGATCCTCTATTAACGGACGTGTATTTTCTACTTTCATAGAGGATCACTCAAAATATAAGATATCTATTGGAAGGTTGGAATAAGGGAAAAAGCTTACTTAGAAAATAAGTTTAGCTTAAAAAGTGCGTAAATGAATAACATCACGCAAAGAGCTTACGAGAGTACATCATATCATCTTTACAAGAACCCCCTAGCCATTTATACAGTAGTCTATAGGTGTATTCTTATTGCCTAAAGAATAAAAACTAGCTGCGGCTATGTATCACTGAAGGGAATCTCTTATGTTACGCTGTCCATATTACAAACTAATAGATGAAAAGTATTCTATATAGTACATTAAATGTCATTCTGAAGGATTTTAACGACAAGCGAAATCGAAACACACTGAAGAGTGAAGGAGGTCTGTGGATTCTGAGCGTCACTGGCCTTTGAAATAATCTGGGTTTATGACACACACGTTGTAGGCGTTCTAATCCTCAGATTACAGGTATTTAATATTATATTAGCCAGGCCCAGCCGGTTTCCATTGCTGAGACATTTTTTATCCTGTCTCTCCTCTAAGGACGCGCCTTGATTGCGAAAAACCTCTTTTATTCAAACTACACTGATTTCATTGTACAATATTACAAATAAGCTTCGCAAATGAAGAGAATTCCTTATTACTGCAGTTGATAAATATTTGTATTTGATTTTCTCATTTAATTTAATTTCCCACACATACATAATATATATTATACCAATAAAAAAAATTCATATCTAAATAAAATGCATCGCCTGGAGTAGGAAAAATACTTTTTGTAATCATGCTTGCTATTATGGGTTGTGCTCCACTCCTACTTACTCGACTGATTTCACACAATAACGAACTCTGCCTTATTTTTTACATTTAAAAGTGATATGCCACTTAGCTCTAGGAAAAACATCTAATTGCATCCCCCCCTTTCTTTTATGACAATTAATTAGGCGTCCATAAAACCTTTTGAAATATTGTTTAAAATCACGGCGAAACTCTTAAAATGTGTCTTATAGATTAAATAAACGTTTTGCAATCGCACTTTCAGTAATTCAGGTAATCTCCCACTCCTGTTCGTCCGATGTTTTATTTTTTCGTTTCAATTTACATTTAAATGGATTATTCTAAATTTTATTTTAAAAAATTGTGTGTGTGTGTGTGTATTTACTTTCATGGTTACTAATATACATGTTAAATTTCTACGAGAAACGAGTTAAACATTATTTATTACTATAAATAAGATAATACAGATAGTTAATTAATTGTTAGATGTATATTTAATGTCACGTGTAATTAGAATTAAATAAAATCACATTACAGGGCGCCTAAGAAATCAGAAAATACCTACATGTGTCTGGTGAGATATATCTTAGCAGAAATCAAGCTCTTTATTAGTAACATGATGTGACTTAGATTAATTCCAACTGATTTTTCGGTTCTACATAGGAAAAGCTAAAAATATAAATATATATATATATANTATAAGATTATTATTATTATTATTATATATAATATAAATAGTTCTCCAACTCCTTAATTAAATTTATTCCTTTACTCTTATTTATATTCATCCTTAATGAAATTTGGGAAATCTTTGATTAGGCAGATCCTGCGTAGAGAACTTTCTTTAAACATATTTTTATGAATGCGTAAATTTATTGACAACCCCATAAATAAATTCAGTATGACTGGACTCTTCTTTTATGACAATTAATTAGACATTCATAAAACATTTTGAAATATCTTTGAGTGCAACAAGATTAAAGAAGTATGGATAGAGGATAAGATCGTTCGAAAAGAAGCTCTTATTACGAGTTCCTCAATTCAAGTACGAACTTTGATAAAAGGACTTAAAAACATTCTAATAACATCTAATTAAGGTTTGACAGAAAAAATTCGTACTCACCAGCAATTGGATAAATGTGACCAATTGCAAGTCAGTTTTGGCAATTCGTAATCACATGGATTTCATCCGCAAAAATTATGACTGTGCAAAGTAGATTTAGGCCTACATTCTGTAATCTACTTAGTTTAGCTTACATAGTGGAGGTCATTAAGTGTAAGCTAAATTAAATTTCAGTTGCTCGAGATTTAAATCGAAAACATTTTTTCAATAACATATTTCATTGTAATTACAAATTAACCAGTATGTCTTCAGATTTTCCTTAGTCGTGTGGTTTATTGCCTGCAGTAACCATATCTAGGTTTCTAGGCATCGGAGGGCTCTATCGAAAGGTAAGGGATCTACATACTGATGGAGGACTCCATTAACTACAGGAGAGTATGTAGGGCGTAACCTAACCCCCGGGGTAGATGAGTCACTACAGAAATTACAATTCCCATAGGAAACCGGTTTCCAAAGTCCAACCTCCAGTACTGATCAATTTAAGAAAGACTTTAAAGTACCACACGAAGCCAATACTTTATTCCTTTTGTATGTATGTAATTAGAATTGCATAATTGTCATTCGTAATATTTTGAAAATTTAAACTCCGTTTCAACTACATGAGAGTCACAGAGGGAGCGACTATATTCTAGTTACAACCTTATCCTAAACACTCATGGCACGGACTTACCTTTCTCTAGAAAAGCTTTTCACGGGAGGGAATCGAACCCAGACATACAACATACAAATATCCTTGGCTAACACGGTTTCCCAATCAATCTTAACTAATTCCTCTCTGCTAAACATTTAAAAGCGGAATATTGCAAATAATTGTTGGAGTATTTTTATTATTTACTGAATTATATATCACTAATTTATTTGCAGTAAACTTCACATTTCCTATTGTAATCTAGCAAGAATTAAAAATAAATCACTAGTCTCAGTGTATACAAGAGAAAATCACTTATGTATAAACTTTGTGTTTCCCTCCCATGAATCTGGGCAAGACTTTATTTCTATATAAAAGCTAGGGATTCGAACCCACAACGCCAGACTGCAAGTACCCAAGCAGGTACTATCTTTTCCAATGCACTTTGCCTAATTTATTTTATTTAGCCTTCGGTTGTGATTTTTTAAATTTACCTTTAGGGAACTTGGTATGTTACTATTCTAAAAGAATCAGTTCGCTTTTATGTTCAACCGAAAAATGAATACTAATATTAAATGTCAGATATCTAGCTTGAATGAATGATATTTAATTAACTAATGATCATTATACGATAAGGATTAAGGGCGATCAACAACTATGCTAATACGCCTAAGTTTATATAATTTAAAATGATAACGAAACTTTTACAGTGGTCATCATATTTAAGAAGCAAAACATAAATTATTTTGAGAGTTAGGATAATGCCCTTCAATAAATCAGTATTTGTAAAATATTAGTATACTGCAATCAGGAGAATTTATTCTAATAATAACCTTAAACTAAAAGACATTTATTAACTTCCACTTGATGAATTACTAGAAACTTAAGAAAATACTTCTAATGTCTGGGAAAGAAATTATGTAAAAAGCAATAGTAAAATAACCATACTTTAGAATAACAATAATGTAGGATTCTTTTATTAAAGTACGTATACATATATTTACAGTCTATTATTAATCTAAGTATCTGAGCGCAATTCTACACAACAAACTATTATGCAGATGAAGATAGAAGTCACTCTAAATCATTAGGGTAATCGATGAACTAGTTGGGGTCTACTTAAGTCATAAATTCCAAGCAAATGGAGAATTGATACATTTGCGCTAAACATATAAAAATATTCTTGAATGAATGTTAATTTAACGCACACTTCGAGGAACTTGAACAGTTATCCAAGGTGTCGGTCAATTTACTGCCGTACATTTAGGAGATTAGTTTTAACTAATTAATTAAGCCCAATAATTAACTCGTACTAAACAATATAATTGTACTTATCATTAAAAAAAAGAAAAATTTATTTTTTCATTTTTCTGATAACCAGACAAATAGTAGAGAGGGTTAACAGAAAACCAAAATTTCTACTCTTTAAAACTTCTGGAATCAATCAATCAAGTATATGGTGCTCCTGTTTAACGATTATTTTTTAACACATTAGTTAAACACACACACACAGACGCGATTTGACCTCAAATCTACCACAGCCGCCAAGCGCGTATACATGCAAACATGTAGAGAGAGAAAGAGACATTTAGGCGAAGGGAGGCGTAGGGAAACATCTTACGTACAGAGGTAGGGCTGATTTAGTTAGTCTTCAAGCACAACTATTGGTAAGGTATTTTTTTTATAAAATTGTAATATGATAACAATGTTTACCTGAGCGAAACCTCTACAAAGAAGAAGAGATTAAAGCAGAAAATCTCTTTGTATCAGTACATACAGGCTTATATCTCTCTGTCTAGCGAAACTCTTCTCCCTGTTAGAAATTTATAGCTGTCATTCATTATGTTATTGATCGGCTCATTGTCATATGGTTTTTATTGTCTCAGAAAGAAACGCTTTGAAAAAAATATGTCTCTGAAAAGGCAATAAAATTATGTTTCTTACGATGCTGTCGATAACACTGTCATATAAAACTATGCTTATATTTATTTATAATACATTTATTTTTTTTATTTCCCCTTCGAAATAAAAAAACCTTCCATTATAACGTCACCAATATTTCTAATAAAACTAATCTGTTTAAAAAAATATTAACCAATTAAGTTTTAGTGTACCTCAGTCATTTACATTACATTTATGAAAGTTATACAGGTGATTGTAATAAACAAACACATTTCATTCATTTTTAAGCATACTTTTTTTAACTACTGCCTGTGACATTTATCATGTAATTAGGAAAAGTAATAATTTTTGTCATGCTTTTTTAAAAATTCTAACAAAGTTATATAAAACAGACAACTAATTTTACGTGACAATAATTGGTCATTTAGTTATTGGTATATGCTTCAGTATTTAAACTTAAGTTTAATCTTAAGTAAATTCTTAGCGAAGATTGAATTAATTAATTTTTGAAATTATTTTATTGTAAACACAAATAAACTTCTCTTGGCAATAATAAATAGTAATTTAGTACTGTATTGCATTGTCAATTCTTATACATTTTTATCAGATTTGTCTAGTGGAAATCATATTATTCACTTAACATAGTCAAGTTCGTAGCATAGCGAGACATTTTAAAAATTGTAACTATTCTATATTTTTTTGACTAAAAGCAGTTGTTATGAAAGAAATGTTGAGCTTTGTCCGTTCTACCTTTCCTGCTTGCCTAGGGCAAAGCTTAGTGGTAACTCCATTTACGCTTCATGTTCTAACCAGTTTGTAAATTAAATATTATNCACACACACACACACACACACACACACACACACACACACACACACACACACACACACACACACACACACACACACACACACACACACACACACACACACACACACACACACACACACACACACACACACACACACACACACACACACACACACACACACACACACACACACACACACACACACACACACACACACACACACACACACACACACACACACACACACACACACACACACACACACACACACACACACACACACACACACACACACACACACACACACACACACACACACACACACACACACACACACACACACACACACACACACACACACACACACACACACACACACACACACACACACACACACACACACACACACACACACACACACACACACACACACACACACACACACACACACACACACACACACACACACACACACACACACACACACACACACACACACACACACACACACACACACACACACACACACACACACACACACACACACACACACACACACACACACACACACACACACACACACACACACACACACACACACACACACACACACACACACACACACACACACACACACACACACACACACACACACACACACACACACACACACACACACACACACACACACACACACACACACACACACACACACACACACACACACACACACACACACACACACACACACACACACACACACACACACACACACACACACACACACACACACACACACACACACACACACACACACACACACACACACACACACACACACACACACACACACACACACACACACACACACACACACACACACACACACACACACACACACACACACACACACACACACACACACACAGACGAACACACACACACACACACACACACACACACACACACAAATAAAATAAAGTAAACTTCAGAGATGTTACGTTTTTAAAATTGCATATATGTATGTGTATATATATATATACACACACACACACAAACATACTTGAGCAGAGCTGTTCAGGGATTTAAATCAATTGTTGAATTGCTCCTTCTGTTTAAATGCTATGGAACATAATTGTTGTAATACTACACCCTTGAAATTATTCTATTAATATACATATTTAGAATTATTGTGGATTTCATTTTTGTTGCCTAGCACATTCTTCAAATACAATAAATAAGATAGTTCTCTTTTTGCAGTAATAATATTTAAAAGTTATAAAATA
>KZ809559.1:65450-86182 GCA_000696205.2 Oncopeltus fasciatus
CCTGTTTTTCTCAACTGACACCAACTATTTTATGTTTTACTGGCATAAAGATTTGAATAGGCGGAGAATGAATTTTGTAAGCTCAAATCTAGTTTAATAAATTCTCTAAATACAGGATGTTAAAGTTAAAAGATTAAAAAATACCGTGTTTTATATTGAAATTTCATGAGATTTTAAGATATTTAATCCGAAAATGAGTTTTTTTTTTTCGCATTAATCATTACTTTAAAAAAAAGTCTCAACGACATGTATAAAAAAAAAATGGGGAACCAGCTCATTTTAATTCAGTAGTTTTTTTTTTATTTATTCATAAGTTAATTTCTGAAGATAATTTAATTTGAATTATAACATTGCTGTCGTTAAGAAACAGTATCTTACTGGATTTTGTATGCAATTATCATATTTAAAGGAGCATTAAATGAGCTGAACGCATTAGAGCTTTGCGGGTTTTCATGGCATTAAATGAAGGCGTTATTGCTCCCTACACGGAACTGAACGTTTAGTTTCCATCAAATCTACCTCAAACAATAACAAATTACAGAATATATTCCATTTGTTAAGAGATTTATTCACAATATAAATGTGGAAAATAGTGTAATTCTTAAACAGTGAATAGCGTATCGTAAAATGAATTTCTTACTATTACTTCACAAAAATAAATTTTTAATTAAAATGATTTGACACAATTATTTTAATATTTATCCGTTCGTGTAAACTATTTATAATTCACATTTTCACATGAACCGTGTAGGTTACGCGGTAGTTATATAAACTTCTTCTCTTAATCCTCTTGCTTGGTTTGAGTCCGGATGTGAGCAAGTTTTTGTGAAGAAATAATAGCCTGTACACTGACTCAAATATTCTAAAACAAATGTCTACCTGTAGCATTTCGCTTCATAACCCAAAATGGTAAAAACGGAAGGTAAAAAAGTATAATTATTATATGCCTAATTGATGAAATTTACTCTCATACTGTCTAGTGGATTGCCATCAATAGAGCTATTGTAGGTTTCACCTTGTAAATTTTAGGAAATTCTTCTGTGACTCTTACCCTTTCCTGTTTTTTCAAATAACGTGAAAGGCTGAATTCAGTTTCATTCCTTCCAATACAAATTCAACGTTAAAAATATTCATTTATCTTAGTTTGTCAATAATATATTACACTTTTGTTAACATTGTCCAACTAGTTTAGGACATTATAATTAAATTTAGGTCATTAAATTTCTTGTAATCTTAATGCATTTTTGCATAAATTAGCAATTTTCTAATTAGAAGTTAGTTTTTTCAGTTAGATAGGCCTACATGTTTTAGGAAAAATAAGGAAAGTACGGTTCCAAATTATATTAGTAACTTATACGTGGAGTAGAAATGGCTTACAGCTGACTTTTTACTTAGAAATTTTGTTGTATGCCCCTTAGTACTGGAAGCATAAGTCTGTGCCATGACAGGACCCGCCTTAGCTTAGGTCTTGAATATCCATTAGTATCCATCTGATTTTCAGATTCGTAAGACAATAGATAAGGGAATGCAGTTAACGCATTGCTTGTTAACTTGATTGATAAAAATTTACTATTAAAACTAAATACAATTACTACACATTCATAAATAAATTTAATGAAATTTTTTAATGTAGATTAAGATATTATAATTCAATATAAAAATGTAATAAAATTAATAAATATATATAACTTAAGGAAATGAGCAAAAGTAATGGCTACTTATTTTTGTCGGAAAAATAAGTATATTTATTTATGCGGGACATTACTCTTTAGCAGCTGACTGGGGAAAAGAAAAAAAAAATCTACTGTGAATGTTCGAATGATGAATATTTATTTAATTAGAATTGATAAGATATTTTACTGGACTATTGAGTAAATATATATTTATAGGTATATACATACATTCTCATCAGGAAGCACATATAACTCTTGGCGTATCCTCTCAAAAGGAGTTACAATAGTATATTCTTGTATCAATTGCTAATTCAGGCAGAGTGCTTCTTTGAGTGTTCTAAATAAGTGGTTTCAATCACGCAAATCGCAAATATTAAAGATCTTAACACTTAACTGTAACAGTACTTGTTTACACACATTCCCCACTTCAAAAGTCCCATTTCGAGTAATATAGAAATCAAAATATGTGGCTGCCTAAAATATGTATTCATTTTATCAAGATTCCCAAACCTCAATATTTCTTAATTAATTAGAAGCTATTAGAATATAGATATTATTGGAATTCACCTCTAAAAAGTACTTTTTACATTTTGACTTCTTATGGTGATATTTTAAAGAATTGTTTCAGAATGATCTTAATCCGCTTTTTGCTGTAGAAACTGTCTAAAATAATGAAGAGGGAATAATCTTTAGTGAGTTTTATTTTTACTCTTGGATGCGTTTTATTTCAACTGAAGTAGAACGATATTTAAGAGTAGAGAAAAATTCTCTAGAGTTTTTTTACCAATCTAAATATGAAACCATTGATTAAAGATACTACCCTAAGAATAGCCAAACAACTTTGGAACATTCCCTGTCAGACGGCTCCTGGATTATTGACACCTTCCTAGTACCGCAATGAGACCGTCCCCGGATGGTGGCTCCATGGCATGGAGAAATCGTACTTCATTCACTTAGATCCCTCTCGTACTCGAGAGTTCGCCATCGGTCTTTCTCGTCTTGTCTTCCCCGCCATGTTTCTGTTCTTCACGTCAGATGGATGGGTGATCAGCTACAAGAGGCCTCAGTCAGGTCAGCAGATCAGACCGAGTTCTGCTTTGCGTAGAAAGATTTTGAGACAGATGTCTCTGGCTTTAAGGCGCTAAAATGAGGGATTTTATAAGCACTGGTCGATTAAAAGCAGACCACTAACTAGGTCTGGTGCTTTTTTTTTATTACAATAATTTTATTATAATTCATTGAATGAAGAGAAATGTCTTTTGTATTCCTCCTTTTATTTATTTAATTGTTATAGTAAAAAAAACTTACTCATAATTCATTGTCAAAAAGACTTGAGAGCATACTAATGTATGCACTTAAACTTCCTTTCATCATAAAATAAAATTGTGTATTAGATATATATAAAAGCGGAAGGAGCTGTGTAAAGTCTGACTGCTACCAAAACAGTGACTTTCTTTATTTACTCAAAAGAATACTCAAAATTTATATTAGGTTACATAAGCGAGAACAAACGATATACTAGCAGAATAAATAGTCATGATATAGCTATTCAACACATACACACATATTAATTACATACATGTAAATTATGTAAGACATTATTGAATTATATTTTGAGATTTTTTATTTTAGGCAAAACAAATAAATAAAAATACTACTTTCTTTGAGTTAAATCTGAAAAAAAATAGAATACATAATTCCAAAAATTGTGATTCTCCGTCATTAGTATTAAATACTGTTGTATCGTCGTCATCCTCGTCATCCTCCTAATATATATTTTTTATTTTACAAATTGATTAATTTATTCTTTAAAATTGATACATATGAATCTTTTCTTTCAGAAAACTTTTACTCCAGCATGTTGGAGTAATTAATCCCAGGGCACCAGCAAACCTGTTTTGTCGTGGGCTGATTTGTAAGTCATTTAACAAAATATATAAATTATTTATTAGAATTCCTTTTTATATTCCAAGTTGCCGCATTCCAGGGATAAGGGACAGAAAAATTTTGTGTTTTCTTATACAGGCTGACACTTTTTGCTTTATATTCATGTAAGATCTGCATATAAAAGAAGTAACAATATGTATAGGTAATAGCATATACCATATGTGGGTATATTACCATCAGTTTTAAGTTTTAAAAAATATCTTCTTTGGAGCTATATATATGTATATATATATATAATTCTGTACCGTCCGCATTCAACTTGGTACTGGTTGTTTTNAAGAAATAAGTAGGCCTTGTAAGAAAGAAGTAGAAAAACTCCCTCAGAAGGTCTTCCATACTAATTCTTTCTCTTTTTTCTTTTTTTGTCATTTGTGAATTCAACAGTTGTTTATTTCCTCCTTTGAATTTTTCACGATTAAAGCGTTTGGTATTTTTTCAGTTGTATGCATAGTTTCGGATGGCTTTTTGACCCGAAAGAACTATTACTACCTTATTACTATTCATGCATACATTCAGATAAGCGATCTGATAAATTTTCTAAATTAGAAAACAGAAATATCGATTGTCATTTTACCTACTCACTTGATGGATTTTCTTGACACACTTGACGTAGCTCTCAAAAAAGAAGGTTCATCCTCATAAATTATATTTTATATTTAAAGATTTTGAAGATGCGAATCTAGTCGGGCAATAAATAATTCTTGTTAGAATTATTGTAGTTTATTTTTGACTTTTCACGTTCCATCAAGAAGTGGAAAATAGGTCATATTTTGAGTTATTTATCTTTATAGATAAATCTCACTAAGTCTGGGAACACTTGATAAAAATGAGACTAAAACTGAAATTAAAAAAAAAAAAAATTAAAAAAACAGATGGCAATATAGTTGTCAAAATAGATGGGCCTCCTGATAATGTGTGCCATTTAGGCAATTAAAGCAATTTCACGCTTTTAACTCTTTAAAAGACGCCATTAGTGTTGCTAAATGGCCAAATATTTTAGTGTTCTTTTGGGTGATTATCGGGAGGTCACATTCTTACTGTTTACTAAATTCCAGTCAAAAACAATCTGCCGGTTTGCTTTTAATGTCAAGAAAAAATTGATAGTTAACTTCATTACTTTATTGACAATTATTTTTCATGTCACAATGACTATTGTTACATAAAAATCATAGATAATAATTATGGCTATCCATATTCACTTCTACTGTAACCCTGAAGAAGCTCAGAGCATGATGAGCGAAAGCTAGGTAATCAGGTAATGTAGCTAATCAAAAAAACACAGTCCGAACCCGAAAAAGAAAATATGTATTTTGTTAACATTTTTCAAAAGATGCGTCATAGTACAGACGTAAATAGCTTCCTTTTAGTCAAAGCTCGAGTTTTGGACGGGCTGAATTATTTTTTGTTATTGAAACACAATTCGATAATTAGGCTTTTTATTGCAAACTATTGTGTTAATTAGTTTTCGGATGAAATAAGATGTCGGGAGGGAGGTTGTACCAGGAGGAATACCAAATTTTACATTTATAATTTAGTTTTTATTCAAGTTATGTAAAACTTATTGGGCCATAATAGGTAATAAATGTATTTTTTAAATTTCAGCAGCCAATTTTACTTTTTAAAATTTTACTTTTACTTGTAATTATCTATTGAATAGTATAAGAACTGCCTAACAAGGTATTTTGTAACAGTTAAAAAGTACAGTTTTCTCCTTATTATTTTCTTTGTATGTATTCCAAGGTAATAATTAAAATAAAAAATAGATTTTAATACAAGAAGTAATAAAAAGTATGCGAAAAAAAAGTAAATACTGGAAGAATGAAGTCTTCTTGGAAAACCAGACCGTGTCAAACACAATATAGTTATTATCTCTATTAAAATAATTTAAAAATGACATTATTACATTAAAAGATAAGAAAGGACTGACACCACAATTCATTATTTAACATTTTGAATTAATGAATTAATTATGGTATGTAATCCACGCTAAATTTACTACAAAAAATGCACAGGGGGCCAGGCTGAGGAAGTAAGATTTGTTTCTGGCTCCCTTGTAGTTGAAGGAATCTAACGTTTATTCATAGTGGAGCCACTCCGGCTCGAAGCGAAAGTGACTTTTGACTCGAAAACTTTAGGACAGCCGACAGAGGGAATACTCTACAGCCCGCTCTTTTTCTGGGATACCGAAAACGAAAAAAAAGTCTGTTTAAGTAATTAAGTATATTACATGAGAGAAGAAGAAGAAGGAGTTAGATCGATGTCTGAGAAGGTGATAATGACATTGTTAGCGTTAGCCGAGGCCCACTGGGATATAGAGGAATGCCGACGGCGCGATGAATGAGCCTTCCCTCAAGTCGAAGAAGGGGCGACTATCTGCGCTCAAGTGCATCCCGAGCCACTTAAGTGACAACGGCAATGCTTCCGAAATTGCACCAATTTCCATGATTGGAGAAGTAATGGTACCTTCGTGCAGAGAGACAGCCTGTTTGTTTTCGAGAAAATTGACTCATGTCCCGCCTTATTAGCCCTCATTCCACTCGCTTTTTTCATAATTCTAATTATTTTCTCGCTCAGGCCGTAGGGTTTAGTGTTATTAATAATCGGAATTGTTTTGAGAATAATCATTCGTTTGAAAACGTACGAATGAATAAAGATTGGATACCTCGAGCCATTCAAATAGAGGGGAAGGGGCGATGTAATAGTCCATTGCAATTTCCTTACAATGAAAAATCTCCATAATGGAACTGATAGCCGCTTGAGAATTAACTAGTTTGACCGCCATTTTCTCCGGTAAGAGCTAGCTTTGTCTTTTCACCATAATTTCGTAGATTCCGCTCCAACTAGAGCCAAATTCTCGAAGCACGTTCAATAACTTCCACCCCTGCCGAGCTACGAGCGACGAACGCTGACTCGTCAGTGTGGGCTTTTGGCTGATCATCTTACGCTAAGTTGCATTAATAGGACTCTTCTGCTATAGCAAATATTTCTTTGTAATTGGTGTTCGTTTTGATTTGCCAAATACAGATGCAATTGGCCAAATCCATATAATAGGACTAGAATAAAAAACTACTATAATAACATATATACATTAATAATTGACACATAAATAAGGCAATGGTTCACAACAAGTGCAACTGAATCAAAACCCTTTAGTGCGTGAAAACATTATACAAATTACAATTTAAAAATGTGTTACGTGTTTAGTATTTTTGTATTAATTATTTTATTTTTCATGATAAGCTGTTTTAAGGAATTTTTTTTGTAACGACGCAATGTATTTGACACAACGTCAACATTGTTCTATTTCTTATATTTAATATTATTCACCATAATAAGAGAACTTATTATTACCAAGATAACTATGTTTAATTTTCTATCTGTTTTATAATGAATTATACTATGAGAAAAATTTATCACGCACGGGATCCGTAAAATAAGCAGATTTCCCATGTTTCATTGAAGATGTACACAAATGTAGTAATGACATATTTTACCGTACATGTTGTGGAAAAGATAAGATCACTATGTCTGGCACTGGTATATTGGGCAAGAAAGAGTCGGGAGAATATCATCGATGTTACATTCCTATATAACTAATCTAATTTTTCGCTAAACTTCAATAAAAAATAAATAAAATTTGTACCTATCATATATAATAAACTTTTCAATTACACAATTATGATAAAGTTGTAACGCTTACACATTCCGGTCATCCCCTAAACCCCTCTCACAACCGATTTCCGCAAAAACGAATTCATTCTATCATTTGAAATAGAATTCCTAAATTTGCCTAGTTTGGTCAAATTAAGGGGTCCATTCAAATTGTCAAAATTAAATTGTTAAATACTTACTTTAATATGCTTTTTTTTTTTAAATAAAGTTATGAAAGAAAAAATGTTAGAAAATTATAATATAAACAAACTTATTTATTAAACTTATGAATAATTTTTTATTAATCACTAGCTATTCGTGGGTTAGGCTCTCGCTAGTGTGTTGGGAATTTAAAAGTTATCTAGCTAAGGTGGTGTAATGGAATCATACCGTCCCGGAAAGCAGGAGATCCAAATTCGAGTCCTGGCTGGGGCAGTCAGATTTTTTTATTCTATTCCCTCTGATTAATTGTTTAAAATTTACCTGGGATAATAAACCACAACTAAATTAATATTTATAAATGAAAATTAAAAAAGTAAATAACGAGAGTCGATAAATAGCTAGACAATGTCAGCTCCTTCCAGCATAAGACGATGTATTCGTCTTTCTCGTAAGTTAGACTCTCGCTAGTGTGTTGGGAATTTAATAAGTTATCTAGCTCATGTGGTATAATGGAATCATACCGTCCCGGAAAGCAGGAGATCCAGGTTCGAGTCCTCGCTGAGACAGATAGATTTTTTTATTCAATTCCCTCTCATTAATTGTTTAAAATTTACGTGGGATTATAAACCACAACTAAATTAATATTTATATTTATTAAAGAACCATTGCAATGAAAATTAAAAAAAATTAAATTACTTATAAATAATATCCGAAAAATTTGCCATTTCACAGCGTTTAAATGAAAACCATTAAACAATTACAATTCGCATTTCAATGTGTTCTTTCTAAAGTTCAATTCCCCCATTAATGGCAAGTACTTGGTACGAGCGCATTCCCCAGGACTCTAGACGGGTGGCCTTAGGTTGGAAATCGAACCCGCAGTAATTATGCGGATGACACAACGTAGAAGATAGCCGATCAGTGGGAGGGTGATGAACGGCGAGCCGCGGGCGAGAAGAAGGCCCCACACCTCGATCTTGTGACTGTAGGCTTGGAGTCGAGTTTCGACCTCCTTGGCACCGACTACTCCATTCTTTTCGACGAACATCAAGAGTAAGTGGACTGTTCGTTTTTTTTTTGTCGATTTGGTAAAATATAAATATTACAATTTTTTTCAGATAAAGGAATACACATTTCTATTTGACTACGTTAAAATAATCAGAAACTCATTAACATCTTAACATAAAAGTTATGTGGTTTTAGAACTTATATTATATTTATGTTTCAATTTATTATCTTTCATACAATGAAATAAATATTTCATAAGTTTACACCGATCATAAATAAGAGTATCTAAAAAAATAGCTCATTCAAAGTTATGTTATTCAAAGTTATGGGTAATCCATTTTTAAACTAAAAAGAGAAGAAAACTATTATCAATAATAAATCCATATTATTACAAAAATTAAATAATAGTAAACAACTTTTTCATAACTCCCTCGCTTCATGTCGATACTGAGGTAGTTGAGGAGATGCAGGGATTCCATCGAGATCTCTGTGGTTCAAAGCATCAAACATTGAATTTGGTTTCTTTAATTTAAAATATTTCACGTTTGACACGTACAGAGAAACGCTCAAAATTATTGTCGTATGTGCACGTAAGTTGACAGGCACAAAACAGTATCTGTGAAAATATGAAGAAATTATACAAAAGTTTCCATTATACAAAATTGAATTGATTTATTTTATAAATCTACTCAATATTCTTCATTTATCGCATTATGGTTCAATATATGACATAAATATTCTATTTTTTTTAAAATATGAAAATGTTTAAAGTTTCACCGCGAAAAAACAGACTTAACACTCGTGTAAAATTGAACTGATTAATTTTTTTAATTAACAATAAAATTAGTTAATCGGTAGATTGGTAATCTCCAACTAATTTTGCTGGATAACGAATCAATTTTAGTAATTAAATGAAACGAGTCTCGTTTTGGTTAGAGATATCCTTTAAGTAAACTTTTTTTTTTTTTTTATGCATACCCTAAAAATAATAGCCTAATTGATGTTGGTGACCTAGCATTTCTTTTGGAATATTTCTTGAGTTCTTCGTTGAAGTGTGAGAAGCAACTAAAGGTTCAGTGTAATAATAGTTAAAAAATCTTTTTATACTCTTATTAATGTAAGTGTTGCAAAAATACACAATTCATTAGGAGCAAAATGTAATGTTTAAACACCTTCAAGAAAAACATATTATATCAGAGACTTGGGAAGTACCTTCATTTTTTTCAAGTAAGAAACAAAATGATATACAAACAAATTTTTTTTTTTTTTTATTTGTGAGAATTCTTAGCTTTCCTAAACCTCTATTAAAAAAACACAGGTTCTCCTTTGTTAGTGGGGCCTGGGCACAGAGAACACAATAAAACAAGAGAAAATGTCGTCAGTTTTTTCAAATCTTCATTTAAATAGCTAATTAAGAGCTAAAGAGAGAGAGAGTGAGAGTGTGTGTGTGATCTGGCCACAATATTTCAATAACGTATTTTATCTTTCTTTTTTTTATCTTAACTGTACTTACAATTTGAAATCTTCAGTAAACAATATATACCCTTATTACGATAAAATAAGAAACTGATGTATTTTGTGTAAGTAGAATAGTTCGACAAACCACGTACTTGGCAATTTCCTTAAATACAGCTAATTACATTCATTTCCTGTTGGGTTCTTTGATCCTCAAGTAAAGTTGTTTCGAATGTAAGAGTTCTTGTACAATAAATAAAAGACATTTTAACGAGAACAGCGAAGTAATTGTGTTAATTGTAAATGAGATTTTTTGCAGTGAATGTAATTCTACTTTAATTGTAATATTGTAAACTGGGTAAAAAATTAGAAAAATTCTTGTTATAGATAAAATTAAATAAAAGAAGACTTAAATTAATTTTCAATCGCCACATGCTAAACATATTTTTTACGAGAGGTTTTAAAATTTAATGAAATTTTAAATTAATTATTTGAATCCTACAGGGAGCTAGAAAAAAAACAACGTTACCTCAGCCGAGGAGGTAATGTGGTAATTAATAATGAAATGTGGGATTACATAACCACAATTATCATCACGATTTTAAATTATTATTTAAAAAAAATCAGTACACCTGAACTGTGGAAACAAAGAAGATATCACATACTCATATATGATAGATTTGGTTTATTTAGTTTACAAGTGGAAGACGTTGGCAAATCCACAATGCACTCTTCAATACCTACCCCAATATTTTTGGATTGGACCACTAAGGAGCCTAGGTAAACAAAGCCTTCTAACCCCACCGATTAATTGCTGTTCCACTAAAATGTGATCTATGGTGTCGCCAGAAGGATTTACGTACACTTATTCAGTATTTCATAAATTACCAATGGGCCTCAACCTCACTGATACTGAATATAGTGTTAAAATAACCTTCTTCGCAGAGAGAGATAGTTACTTACCAACGTCACATTAAACGTCACTTACCAATTTTATAATAATTAAAACGGCACCATATTAAAACATTTATACGCCACTAACTTTTGATTAAGAATAAATTTCAAGCTATATTAAAATTTAAATATATCAATAAAGGTAATAGTCTAAAATTACATTCGATAAAAATATTTTTACATGTAAAATATTAGCGCAGGTATGAGGATCTAGTTACAGTAAAGTAGGAGACTCTTTCTCCCCATCATCCCATTTGCTATCATAGCATTCATCATGACAGTCTGAAATTTAGACCGAAACACGTTGGTGAAAAAAAAAAAAAACTTTTTGGTTACAAATCGGTTTTAATTCTTCAGCTCCCAAGACCGAATCCCTGAGTAATCTCTCCTCATAAAGCTTCGACGGAAACCTCGAAAATGTCAAATATTTTCCTAGTCTTAAGCCGTCACATATTTGCTTTTGCCTCGTGACTAAAATCATAAATATATAAGCATATCAAACTGTGGTGTCAGTAGAATTTCGACGACAAATAAAACTCCCCCTCGTGTGTCAATGAGATAATTTATGTGTCACGTCTAGGCTTCTTTCCGATGGAATATACATCAAGAGAAAAAAGGGTTAGACTCGGATCATTGAGTTTATTTGTATCGAGGAGCTGGGAAGTATTAATTTATACCTTGTGAAAAAAAGGCAGAATTACGGACTTAATTTGTGATTATATAATGATAATATCATACAAATTTACAATAGGTTTTAAGTATGGATTGAGCCAGGGACTAAATACAATATTGGGTTGTTTAGTGATATTGGATAAGAGACATGTTATTGATTCTGTTGAGTGGTTATTGCTGGTGATGGTGGTAAAATGTTGAAATGTGGATAAAAATGTGTCTCCTTCTTATAAAATCTAGAAACTATTCACACTGACATTGTGATGTAGCTTCTCTCCTTCATGTTCACTCTGGGCTGAACATTCCTCTGCTCAGACATTATCACTAAATGTTGGCATGGAGATTAGAATGCGAGTCTGAACAAATTCAACTTTAGCTATATACTGCAGAGTCATTTATGAGCAGGAATCTACCTGTTCACACAGGTGAGTCCACTTTGCTGGCCATCATGTGGTTTTGACGGTATGAGTACGTGAGATTTAGAGTGGGAAATATCTAATAATAATCTTATTTATTATTTTTATAATAACACTTTATTTTGAGGAANTATTTTATTCTATTGTTAAAATATTAACCTCCCTTCACTACCTCTGACCTGGTTGATCCTTCCGAGCAAGTAATGAATGTTCATGAGGTGCCCACATCGTTCTGGGATTAGGAGGGAAAGAACATTTTTTTTTTTTCCACATTTCTAATGCAAATTACGTTACATCCTATACTTGAGAAACTCAATAATTTTAATTTTACAGCAAATGGGAAAATAAATTTGAAATTTAAATAAGTTAATATTCTTATTGTTTTGACATGCGATTTAAATTTAAAATGAAAACAAACTAAGTATTCTTATTCAATAACCAATTATACTCGCCGTTGAAGGATCATGTGGATGATGATATGTAACAATTTTCGGAGACACTGTTAACCCATATTACCTGTATGAATAAAAAGTTCAATGATAATTTATTTTTTATTTATATTGAACTAAATTATATTGAAGAAAAACTGCCCCCCCCCCCCGCCAAAAAAAAAATGCCAATACTAACATCAACATCAGTTTCATCAGTTCAAATCGCCTACAGTGCGCCAAATATTTGAAAGCTCCTCAGAGCTGACCTAAAACCCTAAAGCACTTTAACAGAAACTATATGCACAGTAGCGGTCAAGTTAATGATTGGGCAATCAACGCTCACAGACCTGGAATAGTTAGTACACTTATAGTTTATGTTAAAGTTTTTTGAGAGGCTTTCAGATATTGAGCGCAGTTTAATCACCTTGAAACCCTTAATTGTTATTTTTTACGCAAGAGAAATATATGTGCGTGTGTGTGTGTGTGTAAAAATAGATAGGAAAGTATATTACTAAAGAAATGATATTACTATAGAAAATAAATTATTTTAGACGTCATAAATTTACAAATATAATGCAACTTTAATATTTTGAAAAAAATCTTAATGTAAGCTCTCTATATAATCTAATATATAGTACTGTAAGGCACTTAAATTGCATTAAACGTCACTTACCAATTTTATAATAATTAAAACGGCACCATATTAAAACATTTATACGCCACTAACTTTTGATTAAGAATAAATTTCAAGCTATATTAAAATTTAAATATATCAATAAAGGTAATAGTCTAAAATTACATTCGATAAAAATATTTTTACATGTAAAATATTAGCGCAGGTATGAGGATCTAGTTACAGTAAAGTAGGAGACTCTTTCTCCCCATCATCCCATTTGCTATCATAGCATTCATCATGACAGTCTGAAATTTAGACCGAAACACGTTGGTGAAAAAAAAAAAAAACTTTTTGGTTACAAATCGGTTTTAATTCTTCAGCTCCCAAGACCGAATCCCTGAGTAATCTCTCCTCATAAAGCTTCGACGGAAACCTCGAAAATGTCAAATATTTTCCTAGTCTTAAGCCGTCACATATTTGCTTTTGCCTCGTGACTAAAATCATAAATATATAAGCATATCAAACTGTGGTGTCAGTAGAATTTCGACGACAAATAAAACTCCCCCTCATGTGTCAATGAGATAATTTATGTGTCACGTCTAGGCTTCTTTCCGATGGAATATACGTCAAGAGAAAAAAGGGTTAGACTCGGATCATTGAGTTTATTTGTATCGAGGAGCTGGGAAGTATTAATTTATACCTTGTGAAAAAAAGGCAGAATTACGGACTTAATTTGTGATTATATAATGATAATATCATACAAATTTACAATAGGTTTTAAGTATGGATTGAGCCAGGGACTAAATACAATATTGGGTTGTTTAGTGATATTGGATAAGAGACATGTTATTGATTCTGTTAAGTGGTTATTGCTGGTGATGGTGGTAAAATGTTGAGTGTGGATAAAAATGTGTCTCCTTCTTATAAAATCTAGAAACTATTCACACTGACATTGTGATGTAGCTTCTCTCCTTCATGTTCACTCTGGGCTGAACATTCCTCTGCTCAGACATTATCACTAAATGTTGGCATGGAGATTAGAATGCGAGTCTGAACAAATTCAACTTTAGCTATATACTGCAGAGTCATTTATGAGCAGGAATCTACCTGTTCACACAGGTGAGTCCACTTTGCTGGCCATCATGTGGTTTTGACGGTATGAGTACGTGAGATTTAGAGTGGGAAATATCTAATAATAATCTTATTTATTATTTTTATAATAACACTTTATTTTGAGGAAGAACTGGTATTGGAGGAAGGAACAGAGATTATCTGACGAATCATAGCAAAGTTTATGAAAACTTTTCTTTGCACATTTCATTTTAAAATTAAAGATATAGAAAGAACAATTGATGGAATTTTATATCTTAAAGACGGAGTATCGGTGTTACTTTAAAATAATTCTTTATTGTAGTATTTTAAATAAAATTTATTCAGGTGTATGTTTTTCTCTTTTTAATTGAAATAATGCGGTGTTTCATGAAATTTTTTTTTTTTTAAATAAGTATGAAAAACAATCCTAAAAATTAAGAGGTTATAAAAGAAAATCATGGAAATGGATGAATTCATGAATAAGTAAACTGATATAACTTTGTTATTTAATATGATACAAAAAGGCACAAATTTGTCACTATGAAACACAATGGACAAGAATGATCAAACAAGTTTAATAAATACAGCTGAGAGGTTTTCGGTTAAGACCCGAAAACTTATTAAATTTTTGAGAAATGGAATAGTGGTGTTTGAAATTGATGAATCGAAATTATTTGCAAATTTAGGGGATAGGTAGGTAGGATCGGGTTTAGGGGCGATCAACCCTTAGATTATTACGCCCCAAATTTAGGGGATATTGCATGTGTTTATCCATAAACCTATTATATCATTACATTTGTTGCCCACTGAAATTGAAGAGTGTAAATTCACAACTACCCATTTTTTTTTTGCTAAGGTAATTTTAATTTTAAAATAGAATATTGAGGGAAAACCAAAAGTAATTACAAAAGTGGAAATATAAATTTTTAATTATTGCGTTTTTAGCAAGGAATAATGATACTAATATTGATCGTGACATATTATATAAATGAAATCTAGCTTTTGCTAATTGGAATTAATTGTAAAAAGTTATTGAACTTTACGATTTACTTATCTGGAAAGCAGAGATAAACATATTTTTTTTCAAAACTAAATGACAATTTTATCTGCTGCAAATAAATCAGTTCCAAAATCAAATTATACAAACTACACGAAGATATTTTTTGTAAGAGAAAAATTTAGAAGAGGACGTACCACTCTGAAACACCTGATATAGCTTGAGGCCACTGTTTTAGATGAATTTAAAAATAAAGAAAAATATATCTTTTCCTCTACTTGGAATGTTTTGAAATCAACTGTTGCTAAAATATACTGAATACAGTTAAGTAAATAAGAATAAATGTATATTCATATATATTATTTATGATGGTCTTAAATCCTGAAAATTTTACGTGAGAGTTGTCTAATAAGGCAATAGGGGCGCCAGGGTAGCTCATGGGATCCGTTCGGATCTCAATCCTGGCGCAACAGGGCCGGCTTTTATCTTTAAATAGAAGCTTGTCTTGAGCCATGGATGTTTAGAATGAGGTGGCAACCTGTAGATATCCCTTCCCTTCATGACCCTAAGTGGCAAAAAGGGAGGTTAACAATTTTTTTTTTTTTAAATTAGGCAATTCCTCACAGAATAATGCCGTTTTCTAGGGAGGTACTTTAACAGAAGCCATGATATAAACTGTATAGATTTATTTCTTTGGAAGAGAAATCTCCCAGAAGCAAAGTATGTACTTATTGTACGTCACTAAGAGTTATGTAGAAACTGGAACTCTTGTGATAACTTAATATGTGGTGTTCGGAAGAATTGATCTGTCAAATAAGCTGGTGATAACTATAGATAACGCCCTGGTTTTTCTGGCACCTGGCTCTGGGATTATGCCCATGCTGGCGTTCAAGATTTTAACGGAAATCATATGACATAAAAATGACGTATGAAATGGTAACGTATAAATATAGTTTTCTCTTCAATCTCTCAATGCCGGCGAATAGCTTGAAAAATAAATAAGGTTCATAAATATGATGGTATACGGAAATCGGTCGAAAGTCAATGTAAGACATACGCTGAACCCTAAGTTATAGGCATTAATGCACGTTCCTAACTCAAGGTGGCGTATTAGGATATTGTGGCCTCAGGGGTGTCTGACTCACTGATCTATAGTCTTCGGAGAGAGTCGCCATTAAACAGACTCTTACTTGAGCCTCTGAATCACTCAGAGTTGTAGACTGAAACATCCTCTTTCGATTTTAAACATAACTTCAAAAAATTAGAAGCTAGAATATTTCCAAATACTTCCTAGCACCCAACATATTACGGACAAAGGGAGAGAGAGAATAAAAATGGACAATGATTAATTACAGGTTTATATACTATAAATGATTTATTTTTATGGATAAGATTCTTAGACTTTAAAAATAAAACCATGAATTTCAAAAATGCTAAGCTTATTTATTTAAAAAAAATATTAAAGCGCTAAGAATTCATGTATTTCGTAGATAATGTTTTGTATTAAAATTTAATTTCTATTTCTATTTGCTAAATTGACATGATTATACTAATTTTTATGTCCCTTAAATAAACNGCCCTTTGTTATTTTCCCCATAGAGCCATCTAACGTTTTTATCTGCTGTTAAGTGTCCTAGAAGTAGAACTCACAAAACTCCAGAATAACCAGTTAGAATAATTTCGCTAAAAGTTGTCTACGAAAGTGGTCTAATGACATGTTTTGTGTGGCTAATGACCTGAATTTTCAGAAAGTCTTATTTTTAGCTTTTAAACTATCCAGATTATATTTTATTTTCCACTTCATTGAAGCATTTATTGAGTAATATATAAATATAAATCTTTGGGGAAGAAATTATGATTTCACTTCATTTATATTTTTTTCTTTTTTTTTTTCTGTTTTTCGTTATATTTAAAAAAAATCTTGGCAATGATTGGTAGCACTCAAAACGTTTTTTAAAGCGAGGACAAAATAGGTGTTTGCTAGATCTTTCATGGTCATAAGTGTTCTTCACGCCATAAGAGCTGCTCCGTAATATGTGTACTGAAATTGTAAGATATATGTATCATACGAACTATTTAATTTTACTCGAAAGTCCTTTCTTCAAGTCTCTAATCCTTTTACGACCTCTTTATTTGGAGCTTTGTAGTGCTGGATTCTCTAGAAGAACCAAACACACACACATGAACATACTCTTATATTCTACAATTTATTATTTTACTATTCTTCAGTGTTTTTTATATAATATCACATGGGATTTATTCATGGGGTATTTTCGAACCCCTGTACTTTTCTCCTACACATTATTCTCTAGAATATTACATTAGGCAATATGGTTATCATGACAGAGTAAATTAAAGAAAACAGATAAATGTAGCTCTCAATGAGCGTTCAACATTTCATCGAGGAATTACACTAATCTATTTACATGTAAAAACCTCCCAAGACAACTGTCGGCATCGCTGGCAAACCAAGAATTCAATGTAGCCAAACTTATGTACATTTTAAGAGAAACAGGCTTATATGAAAAAATTTAACCCCCCCAATAAAAACATTTAAAAGAATGGATAACAGATCTAACCCTTGATAAACCCCAACAATCAGGGCGTAATAACTATGATGTTCATCGCCCTATAACGTGATTCTAATATCTATAATTTTATAGATAATTTTAACTGAATGTGTTATTTACAGTCATGTATTGCAGTGAAAATGTAACTTTAATGGGACTATTTTTTTTAATTATTAAAATTTATTTACTAAAGGACTTAATAATGAATTTAGCAAGTATAAAATTTCCAGGTAAAATGCACTTACAATTTTTCCTTATTATAATAATATAACTGGTTAACCATTAGAATGTGAAGACATTCTAAATTATCACTAAGCTAACAAAGTATTTTTTTTAAACTAATTTTTTTTTACTTTTAGAAACTGTGTTTTTATAAGTACAATGAAGAATGGTGTGTCAAACGTTTTATCTTTGATTACTTAGAGACTTGTGCCTACTTGGGGATTCACAGTTTTATAGGCATTTCAATCTATCTGTTTAAGTTAAAGAATTTAGACAGGGTTTAGGCCAGAATCAGATTAATAAAATACTCCAAAATTATTGAGTCATTGTCAACGTTTCGACCAAGTCATCATCATCAGAGCCGTAGTGATGTTTGGAGAGATCTCAGAGAGAGGTTTATGATCACATATTAGACTGCTACCTGCACCCTCCTCGTAGTGATGTTACGCTCTGACGATTATGACTTAGTCGAAACGTTGACAATGACTCAATAATTTTGGAGTATTTTATTTATTTAATCCTGGCCGAAACCCTGACTAATTTTCCCATAATATTCGACGGCCAACCAACCTCCAATCAAATCTCTTTAAGGCAGTATTTCATTTAAAAAGTAAAAAAAAAAAAAAAATTCGATGAAAAAATTAATTAAAATTAATTTAAAAGGCTTTTTCCACCACCAATGAATATATAACTATCATACCTTCTATTATCCGTCTTCATTGGTTTCTGCAAACCATCTTCTGTTGGCGAGCGCTTTTGGACATTATCCATCCTCGTGGCCAAATACATGTGTTCACTGTCACTGTACTCGGTCCAACCCGGAAGATGAAATGGTAAATAACATAAATTACCATAATACAGTAATAATACAAAAATACTATAATGATATAAATTGAATGTACTAGCCTAACAGTTTCCTTTTATAATACAATTAATATTATATTGTTTTATGACTGACTATACACTGAAAAAAGATTGTTGTTATTACAAATCAGTTGAAACATTTTCATGGTATTTCTCCTGTGTTATACTCAAGGCCTTGAGGGACCTCTACGTTCTTAATGCAAATTCTATAGTCAGTTGTTTAGAATGATTGATATTAACCTTCTCTTAAGATTGTAATTTTTAATAATCTTCCTATCAGCTTGGAANATATATATATATATATATATATATATATATATATATATATATATATATATATATATATATATATATATATATATATATATATATATATATATATATATATATATATATATATATATATATATATATATATATATATATATATATATATATATATATATATATATATATATATATATATATATATATATATATATATATATATATATATATATATATATATATATATATATATATATATATATATATATATATATATATATATATATATATATATATATATATATATATATATATATATATATATATATATATATAGAGAGAGAGAGAGAGAGAGAGAGAGAGAGTGAGAGAGAGGGGGAGGGAAAGAGAGAGAGGGGAGGGAGGAAGGGAAAGAGAAAAAGGGAGGGAGAGGAAGAGAGAGAGTGAGAAGAGAGAGAGAGAGAGAGAGAGAGAGAGAGAGAGAGAGAGAGAGAGACCTATGCTAGAAAGAAAAAAGTGTCCTAGTTTTTTTCACCGGAATTAAGCCCTTAGTAGAGGTGGTGACTTATATGTCTACTGAGCAGTATTGTAGTTAACAAGGATAACGCTTCTTGAATAGTATGAAAATCAACGACGCGGATTCTTTTTTTGGGGGATACAAGTGAGATACATATACATATTTATTTCAACTGTAGGATAGTCATAGGCCAAGAAGTGACTTGTCTCCGTGCGAACTAGTTTTCTGTAAATTATACATTCAACAGTGGTTTTTGGAAACTAACATTAAAAACTAATGACCCAGAATAAAGAGTCTTATCCTTTTTAGGTATTAAACATGTTCGCTATTATTCATTTTTCGTATAATTTTAAATATTATTTCATATAATATTATATGAACATTAAAGAAATTAAAATTTACGCCTATTATACTTTTAAAATATTTCATAGCTATTATAATAACAACTAAAAAACAAAATTTATTGGAAAAATCCGCAAATGTAATATGTATAGGTTCCTATCAGCTGGCTGTAGGTTTTCCTATTGATTCCTCATCTAATTCCAAGAGAAAGAAAAAGTACACTCAAGAATAATGCAAACCTGCAGGAAATATCAGGAAGGCCGGGGAATGCGAACTTGTTAAGAGGGTTTCAACCACAGGCCAAAGATGGCAGTACCTTATAGCTTTATAAAGTGATGAACAGCTGTAAAAGCGATTAGTAGAGAGTTCATATGTCTGTCCTTAAGCGTTCCTTAATTTAAGGGGGATCTCTCGCCCTTCGTCAGTGAGGAGTGAAGAGAGACTGGTAATGCGGAAAAGCCACAAAGGAAGAGGAAGGCGATTGGGATTTCCGTAACCTCCTGTTGTTTATGAACATCCATGAACTTGATTAAAAACGCCTTTTCAGGTTATATAGAAATGTGGATGGGGTTTCCAGTCTGTGGACCATTTAGAATTTTTTTGGGTCAGACACATTGCTGAGTGGAAGTTTTGATAATATTTCTACGGGGTGGTTAGGTTGTAGTGGCTCCAGACTGAAGGGAGATTTGAAATGGGAAAGTGGTTCTAAGACCGGAGTTTTGCTAATTGGCGGTAGGGCTTCGTTTTGGGACCAGTAGTGTCGCCATTTAATATTCCTTGTTAATTTGGCAGATAATCCTTTATTAAAAAATACATTTTTTAAATTTGTGTTTTTTGGATCTACCTTGACCGAACCCCAACTAAAATCATCTTATA
>KZ809560.1:25633-45231 GCA_000696205.2 Oncopeltus fasciatus
ATACATGAAATATTCAATGTTTCTTTGCGAATCAGAAAATCGAAATATTTGGGAAGAAATATTGAATTTGACATGGGAAATTCAAATACAAATATTCAAATGGAGAGAAATTCCTGGTTTAAGCAGTTCTGATTTTTTTTGCTTCATTGAGAAGAACAAAAATTTTGAATTACTTTATTTTCTAAAATAAAAGAAATTATGAATTTATATATTGTACAACTAATATTTAAAGAATCATTAATTGTATTTTAAAGAACTATAGTTATAGAATAATAATTTTAAAGAAGATTTATGTTTCAAATGGTTGTAATGAAAATATTTTTTTTTTTTTTTTTTAAGTTAAAAACTTGTGTTTTCTGGTTCTGCCTAAATTTGTTTCATTTGTTGCTAGTCAATGTAAATAAACTTATTCAAAATAATAATAGTTAAGAGGGAATTGAATGAGATAACTAGCGCGTCCTGGTAGCACAATTGGTAAGTGCACCGGCCTGGATAGCAGGAGATCCAGGTTCGATTCCTGGCTGGGACAGTTAGATTTTTTATTCTATTCCCTCTCATTCATTGTTTAAAATTTACGTGGGATAAAATACCACAACCAAATAAAATATTAATAATAGTTACGGTTTAGCTACATTTATGTGTATTTGTTCTTTATGGTATATACATATTATTCTCTATAGCCTCGAATTAACCAAAGTTTTATGTATGAATCCAAATTTGTAACTAAGAAACAAATAAAATATATAACGAAATTTAATTTACAAGTAGGAGAGAAGAATGTGTGACCTGTGCAAATTGCACTGCAATGTTGTAAACAATATGTTGCGAAACATAAACGCTAGAAAATTACATTTTATACTTATTATATTATATTCTATAAACTTTACACTCTTATTATATTCAGTAAACTTTATCCTCAAATTAAAACTAAAATATCCTAATACTTCCTAAAATATCGCTAAAAAAATTAAATGAAAGCTTTTATATAAATACATCTTAATTGTAAGAAATCAATATTTGTTATTCTGTATATTTTGATTTTTAAAAAATAATTTAGGGATATTAAATTAAAGAAAATGTAATATGTGATATATTAATGATTATTAATGATATGTGATATATATTCCATATATGCATTCTGAAAGTCTTACAAGAAATGAATAAACTCATATTAACTTGTAGTCCCGCAACGCCCCATTGATATCCACCATTTAATACCATTAAAGCATGGTATATAATTTCTTATTTTGGGTCCTTTATAAACTAAGGTAGTTTATAAAGGGCCCAAAAGACATCAGCTCATCGTTCCAAATGCCAGTTGTTTTTTTTTTGTTTTGTTTCTTTGTTTACCCGATTCTTAGTTCATTACGCCACACAATCAAGTAGCTAACTTAGTTGAATTCAATGGGTTTTTTTGTTTTTTTTTAGAGCATAGAAATCCTATCCACCTTGAAAAAAAATTACGTCGTTATCATGTCACGAAATTAATAGCAATTTTATCATGGTTTAAACTTCTATTTAAACTTGTATCTCTTTGCAGCCAATCTCAATATTATAAGCTACTAAAATAATCATTTTTAATACCCCCCCCCCTTATTATAGGAAAGGTAAAAGGAGAGCATAAAAAGGAGAACCTTGAAATGAGACAGTTAAATCATCAAGAGAATAAATAAATACAAATTAAAAAATATATTTTAAAAAACTTGATTTTTGGTGATTTAACCTCAATAAATATTACTTTTTCCACTCACTAGTTATCATTTATTTAGGAGAAAACTTATCTACTCGTATATTCTTCCTCATAATGGGGCGAAATATAATACCACATACCACAAGGAAATAACCTTCCTCAAACAGATGAGTTGAGGTAACAGGAGCTCCATATGAGGAGGGGGGGGAGGATGACAACGATGTAATGTTACATATTTAGGCAGTCAGGGAAATACAATAAAGACAATTTTTTAGGATGTAGGAATAGGATCACCAAATAACTTTAACATGCATGTTTTTGTTTATTTGTAACTTTTAGTTGTTGTTTTTTTCTCAAAAAGTAACTGTTGTTACCGGACCTGAAAAGTTGAGAGTTTACTTTTTAAGAAACCGTATATTGAACAAAATAAAAAGTCCGCCCGTCATAATATTTTTATATAGTAATATTTTTGAAAACCCAGAAGGCCTACTTATGTGTTTGTTGATTAATTAATTTTTTAATTACACATTTAAGAAAACTAAAAAAAATTTAAACTTTTTATTAACATACAGAACTAATTTGATATTTAGTGTGAGTCTGTGTTGTTTGCTTTTATATGAACTGTTTCATAATAATAGGTTTTATCCTGTAAGGTGCTTAATTGGGTTTTACACCCCTCACGAATAAATTCTAATCAACAATTTTTCGTTCTCATATATTTAATGTAAATCTATAATTTTTGCCCGAAAAAAGTTTTAAAATTTTCATCTTTCATTCTTATAAAAGCACTCTACTAGCAGTAATTTTATATTTAAAGTGTTTGCGTTGGGTGTATAACAATTTTAAATGCTGTTCACGTAGGCTTCGTCGGTCGTCAGATGTATTTACCATTTCATCTTCCGGGTTGGACCGAGTCGAATTGTTGTTATTTGCCGAGCTTTCGCACATCATGTGATGGCTTCTTCAGGGCTGAAAAGAGAATGAGAGTTGTGAGTTGTGATATGATACAACTCTCATTCTCTTTTCAGCCCTGAAGAAGCCATCACATGATGTGCGAAAGCTCGGCAAATAACAACAATTCGACTCGGTCCAACCCGGAAGATGAAATGGTAAATTTTAAATGCTTATTACAATTTTCATTAATTTTGAACCCTATGGAATATGGATTCACCTGAAACCTATGATTTGAATTAAGCTGATTTATTAGTCAAAATATTGTTTTTATTAAAAAGAAAAAAAAAACAATTTCCGTAAATCAGAATTAAATTTCATTTTTATTTTATATATTATCAGTTCAGCTTTTAAGAAATTGGGTTATGAAAAGTGGGATATTTGTAAACGAAAAATCTAAGAATGCGATTTTCTCCATTAATATATATGTTACTAGACGTGAGAAAGAAAAGTCCAGAATTCATTTTCATAATAAAACATACTATGGAAAAATAATAAAAAAACTAAAAACATGTAAGAAAATAAATTATCGTTTAATTATTTGAAATTAAAATATATATTTGCAATTAATTGATTCATAACTTAATTATGTAATTGTCTGTCCAGTAAATAACGCCTAGTTCTCCCCTTTTCCTCAATATCCTGTGGTGTGTTTGTTTATAACAAAAATCTTGACAAGAACAATTTAGGCATGATAAGTAAATCACATCTTGAAGCGAGGCATCTGTAAATTTGAAATACATTCAGGTTTATATGCTTTTAAAAAATGAATCTATCTATGATCTCAAACAGTCTATGTTCTAGGAAAAAGTTCTAGTTGAGTGAATTATATAAATTATATTTTGATCCACTCTTTAAGTTTCTGGTTCGAGATATGCTAGAGAATTGCCAGCAAACCAGGAAGCCCTGGAATAATGTACTTCTCCGCTTTGACAGTCCCTCAAATTTGTTTTAAAATATACAACTAATAGTTGAAAGATTTTGAGTACTTCATTATCAAGTTATATTCTGTGGTTAGTGGAGGAGAATCTCAGTCCAGTGTCCCCACTCCATTACAAATATTTTTAATTTAAAAGAAGAAAATATTAAAAAACCAGATATAGTATTGGTCAATTAGCTAGTCTGTTCAATATCGCAAAAGTATAACTAATTTGATTGCTTAATTTGTTATTTTCTTGGTTTGTTCAAGATGTATCCAAAACAGTAGACATAAATTGTGATAAAAGTTGACCGAGAATATATCGGAGAAAGAATCAAAGAAGACTCCGTTCAATTAATAAATGTAATGGTTTATATATATATATTTACCAAGTTAGTGAAAGATGAATTATTTAAATTGCATTTACTTTTAAGTGTAATGTCAAAAATATAACGGTTTGAATTAGCTTTTGGCAATTCGACAAGAATTAATTTTGTTCTTAAATAAGCCCTAGAAAAGACCGATTTTCCACATAACTCTCTTCCCTCTATTCATGACTGAGGATAATAACACATTATCAGCATAAATGAAAGTTAGTCACCGAGATGCAATAAGTATAATAAAACTCTGCAAGTACAGGTTGCAAACAACATTTTTAGTTATTGATTATTCCCAATAAATTTAAGAGTTAATTGAAAAAAACTATTAAAAAAAACTATAATTTTATGTTATTTTTAATAAAAAACCTTTTGAATTAAATATTAAAAGAGAAACTTTTCTGGATATCATTTATTTAAAATTTTATAAAACAGAATATATCATAAATATTAGTGAATTATGAGTTATTCATTTCAAATTCTTAGGGAATGTTATTTTACGAATGAACAAAATCAAGATAAAATAAAAATATTACTTATACCTGTTGCATTCTTTGAGAAATTAATTTACAAATATTTCATTGATTTATTATGACTTCTTTTTATAGCTTTCATGAGAGATTTTTTGAAAGCTCGGTTTTTGAAAGTGGAAAACAGTAAACTGGAATAGTAATATACGGTGATCAGTGGATATGTAGTTAATGATAACAATATTTAAAACATGTAAACAATAGAGTGAATTTTTCCATGCGAATTATACAAATATTTTCTTTTTTCAACCATACATTTCCTTTGCATGTATATTTCTGTTTTGATATCCTGTGCAATTCTCCTACAATGAACAGAGGAACCTATTTGATTGTTATTTTTTTGTTTTGCTTTTAATGAATAAACCAAAATAATTATAAATCAGTAACTTTGCTGTTGGTGGTAAAAAGGGCAAGTTTATACATAATGTGATAAATGTCAAATATTTCTAAATGTTCTCTCAATACTTACCTATTTCATCAATGAAATACTATATTCCTTAGAGAAATGTGTTTTTTTTACAAATTACGCTATTCAGAAATCCTGTTCATAATTATTAGGAATTACGTAGAAATTTCAAATATATCGCAAAAGTCACGTCGCAACTCCGAGTATAACTCTCCGTCGAAAGGATAGAGGTAGACTGAAGTTGGCGCGACTTGCAACTCGGCAGTCAACACTTACTGCTGGCGCCCTCTTCCTTAATACTCTCCATTCATTTATATTTTCATATACCATCCGTGCTAAATATTTTGTCCTAAAAAACATATTAATTATTTATTCTAAATTAATGTATATACCGCTTATTTTATAATTAAATCCAGTTCTTATCATGTTGGATAACCTGTTTGCCAACAGCTGATAACAGTGCTCGTTATAATGGGGTTACCTTCCCTTGTGGAAGTTTAGATTAGAGATGTTTTAGTCAAGTGTCAAAGCTA
Organism: Oncopeltus fasciatus; assembly: GCA_000696205.2. Classification (NCBI taxonomy): domain Eukaryota; kingdom Metazoa; phylum Arthropoda; class Insecta; order Hemiptera; family Lygaeidae; genus Oncopeltus; species Oncopeltus fasciatus. The sequence continues at coordinate 31,040 of KZ809560.1, forward strand.
TCAGAGGGTAACTTTATGTCAGAAGGAGTTGGTTTTTAAGGAGTTATCTAACTAATGGGTATATGTCACTGTAAGTGCAAAGAGAGGAATTCGCGTAGAACTGAACGGGATGGCCCTTCTACCCCAGCACAGAACAGTGGTGGATTGCACTATTACAATATTAACAATGTCAGAGGGGCTGACGGTTCTGCGGATCCAGACTGGTGGAAATCAGTTTCACCAAAGGACGTTGAAACACTTATTCTAGATTCTTTAAGGATCATCAGGTCTTTAGTTGAAAAGTAAGGTCCACCGAAGATCAAATGTATTCAATACTGCCTTATTTTTTTATGACTATATTTGTGTTTAACTCTGTGAAAATTATTTTATTTATTCATCTGGAGATGATTGTATGTTTGAAATAGTTTTATTCCAACATAGTATTTGGTGGAATCAACAGTTTTAATATTGAAACACTCCCAACTATTTACTATCTACCTGGATTGCTAATATGGTTATATTGGTTTTAGTGATCAAGAGCCACCTCCTGAATTGTTTAAACTTCATAATATAGCAGATCAAGATGACGGATGGATTCAAATTGTTGATTCTATGGTTCGTGTTGTTCCCGTTGAAGATCCTTTAGGACCTGCTGTCATTACTCTACTGCTTGATGATTGCCCATTGCCCAACAAAGTAAGCTTCTTTGTTAAATGAATATTCAATGCTTTCATTAGACAAATTTAACCCATTACTTACAGATAAATTAATCTTTTTATTTCTTCATAAGTTAATTAAAATTTATTGCATATTATAACTTTGTCATTTATTGCTTAAGGTAATACATTTTAATGCCAAATATTGTGTGTTATTTGAATTCATAATGATAGTTCCATTTTGTGTTCTTGGACTGTAAACATTTGAAAGAACCTTAAGTGGCTGTGAGGGGCAACATGGATTTAGATGCTTTATGAATTCAATGTCGCTCACATGCAATTTTCTCTTCCTGCTTCACACCCTTTGTGTATTCATAAAATTCCTTATGTTTACTTGTTTACTACTTTGTGTTTCTAATAGCTATTTAGTTTACTAAGTGAGTCAACAGTTATTTTATGACTCACCATTTCACTATGTGGGATGTTTTCTGAGAATAAATTTCTAGTTATTTGTTAGTTTATTTTTCAATGAGGTTCTTATACTAGTAATAACTGGTCTTCCTGTTAAATTTTTTACTCTTTGAAGTGAAAAATATAGACTTACAAAAAAACTTGAACCACTTCATATATTTCACACACACACAATTACTAGTTACCCTATTCGTGATATCCTTGTATATTAGATAAAAACATATTTTTTTGTTTTATTCCCTTTAAAAACTTAATAGCATTTCATATTGTGTGCAACTGAAAGGGAAAGGTGTTTTCAAAGTAGAAATTTTTTGTTTGAATTTTTCAATATATGTTGTCTTAAATGTTTTCAATAAATTATATTTTTTATTAGCAAATTCTGGTTCTTTATCAGTGTGCCACTGCATACTAGTGTTTATGATAAAAAACACTTCAATTGGAATGTTTTTTTAGAAATTAGATTTTACTCCTATTCTGTATGTATTGTAGATTTTTATTTTAATGGTTTGATAATGTTATAAGATTTGTGTGCTAACTTCACTAAAAATTGTTTTTTCTATAATAAAATAGTCTGTATAAAATCAACAGATTTGTCTGTTGTTTTGTTGGGTTGACAGTGGCCACCACCATACTCTTACCTAGTTGTTTTTTTTTTCCCTGGGGATCTCTGTATTACTGTAAAAAGTATGTGGCAAGAATTGCCCCCTTTTCCACCTCCATAATTTGTATGGGTTAGAGAATGCATTTAGGTAACAACAGATCAACCAAAAAATGTGTGCATTCATCTCCCTTAAGATATCTCTAAATATCTTCATATTGTTCTAATAATTTAGTTTGGCTATAATGGAGCTTGATCAGACAATCTTAAGTTTATCTATATTCTAACTTTTGGTTTTTTATTAGAGCTTGTTAATATAATTATTTAGCTTTACATTACCAGTTGAAGGAAATTTAATAGAAATATTATCATATTAAAAAAATTTGATGTTCGCTTAATTTTTAAAATTATTGTTTCTGAACAAATAAACTGACTGAGCGCAAGAACAAATATCCATACCTCAAGAAACTCTCTGGGGAGCTTGATAGGTTGCTGATTATTGTTTTTGGCTTCCCTGGTATTGTCTTCATGAATTCCTGCCCTTAGATGAGGAATTTGGTTTATTACTGAGAGTTTTCACTGTGCTGTTAGAGACCTTCAAGGAATAGTGTCATCTCATTTCACAACTTTGCCTATAGGTGATAGACAGAGATGTGGCATCTCTTCAACCTATCTTAATGGACTGTTATAAGAGTAATATGTACTACCTCCTATGGTGTTGTTACGTCATCTTCATAATTCTTAATTACTCTTTCAGTTTATATGAACATATATTCAATTTTGTTTAATATGGCTTAACCTCTGTGAGCAGAGGTTACCTTTTGTTGATGAATATACATTCTTTCAAACCTGTTTTCGTATGTTTTATTCTAATTGTAATTTCACACTACACACACACACATGAATACAACACACCCTATCTAACACGATACATAAGGACATACTGAATGAAAAATCCATCATTTCAGAAGGATAGTTTTGCCTGGCTTGTTAGAGATCTTGATGAGTGGGTTTGATTTCAGCTAGTTAGTGATTTGCCAATCCATTGTTACCATTGTAACATTTGTTCTAAGTATTGGTGACAGAATTTTCAGTATATCCAGGTCTAAGTGTGTCGATTGCTTAAAACTTCTAAGCAGCAAGGCTACTTGTCTGATGACCATAGTTTGTTATCATGAGGCTCTGTAATATGCCACCTTAAAATTTTTCTTCTCATTCTTGCTCAGAAGATTGTCTGAAAAGTAAAACAATTCAATGGCTTGATGCTTGGAGTTTCTTTCAACAACTAAAACGATGGAGTTGCTTGAAAGCTTTTACACAAAGGTACTGAAATGTTAGGTCGGGTATGCTCTATAGATTTTTCCACATAAATGCTTTTTTTTATTGATTTATGTATCCAGGGGAGATGAAGTCATGGTTTCCTTTTAACTAAATAACCTTACTACTTCTGGCCCTTCCAAATCACTCTTTACCATCTCTCAGCTATTATGTTATTTTTTCTAGTCACAAAACCAATATTTTTGGTGAATTGGCTAATGAATTAATGGTCTGACCAAATCTCAAAATCTTACCTAACTGAGACTGATGTCAGAGATGCCAAATTGCCCTATAGAAGGATAAGAACTTGCAGCTACATTAATTTTTCTATGTGTATTTAGGCTCTTAGGTATGTATTCATGTGGCTTACTTTCATTGACGTTGGAGAACTGTACCAATAGTTGAGTTGGAGGCATCATAGAGGAGAACAAAATGTTGGGCTTTATGAGTCCAATAAATAGTGGGCTATCACTTTTCTTCTTCCCTATAATGTAAGGATTAGATTAGATTGGTATATTGTTTGGGCGATAAACATTGCTGTTATTTCACCCTTTTGATAAATTACACTGGGGAACAATTTGAAACTCAATTTCTGTTGAGTTAGATTTTTTAGCTGTTTTCTATAGAATTAGACATGCTAGTTTCAAAACTGTTTTTAGTTTTTTTCTATCACGTCACGTTCAGTTCCTATGTGGGTGAGGCGCAAGCTGGTCTAGACCTGCCTGTTTAGTTACGTCTGTTATACTGTGGTAAAATGTTTTGTGTCGGTAAACAGTATTTAGTATTTCATTAGGGAAGTGTACAGAACTACATAGTGTGTTTGAACTGAAAGGTTTTCTTATGGCTACCTCTGCTTCTACACGTTGAAATAGCAAAAACAGCCCCGATTAGTTTTGTTATATATGTGGCAGTTTTACCATTCCTAGTCAAAGGACAAACATCAGTACATTTGTCAGAAAAGCATATTTGTTCTATTTTAAAGTGAAACTTGGGGATCAAGATAAAGCATGGGAACCTCATAAAGTGTGTAAACAGTGTGTAGAGGGTTTACAGATGTGGACCAAGGGAACACGTACTAAACTTCCATTTGCTATACCTATGATTTGGCGCAAGCCCAAAGATCATTCAAGTGATTGTTACTTTTGTATAGTGAAAACATCGGGATATAACAAGAAAAACACATATAAAATAGAGTATCCTAGTTTACCGTCAGCTATACGCCCAGGACCGCATTCATCCGAAGTCCCCGTGCCAGTTTTCTATGAATTTCTCTCTTTGGAAGAAGGGAATATGGATATGGTGCAGATGAGGTTTGAGAGTCATGGAAGATATCAAGGTAAATGGGACGTACGTATAATGGCTGACTACTGTTGGAACATTAAACGCTAACGTACACAAACTAAACACTTCAGAAAAAGCTACAAATGCAAATTTTTATCTTAATTTTTAAGTACTGTTCAATAATTAAACAATTTTATATGTATGAACTGGATTTAACTTACATTAAATGTTTTGTAAACTGTATATTTGGTACGTTTTTACTTTATGTTATTTTAAATGCATGATTTTTATGATTTCTGAGAATATCCTGTAGTTTAAAAAGTTGACGTGATAGACAAAATCTGAGGTTATTCTCAGATTCAGATGCCTAGAATTAGTGAAAAAACAGTGTCAGATCTAACTCAACCAACAATAAATGTGCTCCCCAGTGTTATATTTCATTTTAAGACTGTTTTTATTTGAGAGTTGTATTTATTTCTAGCAACTTTGGGTTTTGTTTTTTATTTATTTATTTTTATTAGCCGTTGTATAACTAATTTACTTTTTACTTGTAGTTACCACTATTTTTAGTACCTACTACATTGTTTTATTATCTTTAGGTTTAATATTTATTATACATTTAATTATATCTTATATTTTATAACTCACTTCATAGCCTATTCTATACGGAAACTTTTAAGGGGTGTATTATCACATTATTATTCTATACACTAAATAGTAGTGAAATAGTTTGTATGCTATATATTTATATTGCTAATATAGAAGCAGTCTGTTCACATTAATAACTTTTAAATTAATCATATTAAAATTTTTTAATTTAATGTATCTTGTGCATATTACTTACATTCCCAACTGTTCATAACTCTTATTTTTGCCCTGTACTAATATTATGTGCATCATAAATTTGTAACAAAGTATGTTACGGTATCTGTGTATCTTGCATATGGAAAATCTTGGATTTTTAAGTTTTTTAATGTTTTGCAAAGCTGACAGAGTCAGTGCATATTAATATTTTTTCATAGTTGCTGTCCATTGCAGTATATAACGCTGTTGCTATTGTTTGAAGTTCTGCCGTATATATTGTGACATACTGAAGTAGTTTACACAGTAGTGTTTTACTGTGTTGTTATTTACTACAGAAAATCTCACATTCACATTAATCTTAGAGCCATCAGTATTAATAGCTTCATAGTCTGAATATTTGTCGAGGATTGAAATTATTTCCTTTTCAGAATTTTTGTTCAATTTTTTCAATGTTAACTTATTGTATTTTCTATGGAGGATCTTGTTTTGTATAATGATTATATGATTGCTTTCTTCATTTTTATCACTGAATTCCCTAATTAGTTATTTTTGTCTAAAGACTAATGGACTTGGATTTTTTGGTTTGTTCTCATATAAATGAATATTTTCTGCAAAAAAGATATGTTCGTAAGAAGGGTTTTTTATGTCAAAGAACAGAAAAAAGTCCCAGGTTGAAGAGTAGGAAGGAGTCTCTCAGCCTCTTGTCACTAGATGTGTGTGTTCAGTATCACCACTTCCACAGTTATTAAACAATCTATTGTACAGTAGTACAGCTTACAATGTAAGTCAAAACGTCGGCAGGTAATAAAAAAATTTTTTTAATTGATTTTTTTTGGATCTACTGAACCACATCAAAGAAAAAATCTACTAATAAGCTGTACTGTCACAAACTCTCCATTTGAACTTACTTTTATTGTAAAAATTTGATATTGATTAAAAGTTTATATATCTCAATTATCCATATTAGCCTTCTGTTTATTATCTTTTCAAACGTCTTTGAGAGGCAGCTCGTGAGTGATATTGGTCTACAGCTGGTGACCAGTAATTCATTCTTGCCTGGTTTCAAAATTGGAATGTCAGTTGATTCTCAGCATGCTGTTAGGTATGTTGAATTTTCACATATTTTGTTCAATGTAGATAATAGAATACTTTTATCCTTGGGAAGTTGCTGTTTCATTAAATTATGAATGTCATCTTGCCTAGGGGTTGATGTTTTTAAGTTATCTATTGCTATTTGAAGTTTCAATGTTGTGTAGGGTTGGTTATAGTAACTTTGTGAAGGGTTTTCTCGTTCTGATGTTTCCTGAAAGGATTAGGATTAGGATCAAGATATTGGGCGGTCAACAGCTTGGTCATTGGGCCCTGACTGTTGGGAGTTTCGAACACTGTTTCAATTATCCACTCTTTACATTCGCTAGTCGTTGTTTAAGACTTATAAGCTAGAAATGGAACATCAACAAAAAAGTATAAGTGACAATCACAAAATAGAGAGAATGAACGAAAACAACAATTTTTCATGACTAGATGAACAGTTTTTGTTACCACAGTGTTATTGAGCGTAGTTTTTTTTTTTTTTTAATAAATAAATAAATATATATCTATCTTTTTAACACATTCGGTAAATAAATAAACAGTTAAAAACACACATACCCATATATATTATCTGTTTCTTATATTTTTTTGTAAATGCCTGACTCTTTTAGGATACGGATAATTTTTTCAGTATTGTCCTTATTATCCCCTAGAGCTGAGTGTAGCTGTCTTGGAAGATTGTGAGCCAGGAACTGTATTTGGTGGGCTGGGCAGTCCTCGATGATGTGCTTGACGCTGAGCGGCGTGTCGCAGATAGTGCAACACGGTGGTAACTCCTTAGTTATAAGTTGGGCATGTGTAAGATTGGTATGCCCTATTCTCATTCTGGTTAGCACCACCTCTTCCCGCCTTATCTCTCGATTAGAAGTAGGCCACTTCTTCGTATTGTCCTTAATTACGCGGAGTTTATTATTGCCAGGTTCTGATTTCCATATGGCATCCCAATTTGTGAGAGCTTTTCCCTTCAGCCATGACCTTATGTCTTCTGGTTCTAGTGTATTTATGGGCGGTATGTTCTTGAAGGCTGCTTCTTTTGCTGCTTTATCTGCTCTCTCATTGCCCTAAATACCGATATGTGATGGGATCCAGAGGAATAATTTTTTTTTTCCTAGGTTTTCGAGGATGCGTATGTAGTGAGTGATTTTTGTTATTAGAGGTCCTTGTTTTTTACAGTTTTTTATGGATTTTAATTAGGAGATTGAGTCCGTGCATATAAGAAAGTCTTTTTGTTCCGAGGCTATTGCGTGATAGAGGGCAAGACATATTGATTGCATTTCAGCTGTGTAGATAGTTACAATGGATTTAAGTTTCTGTTGGATTATTTTTTCATTATTAATTACTGATAGGCCCACATTCTCACCTTGCTTCGAACCATTATTACTTTATCCGAGTATGACTGGATTCCTGAAAGTTCATTTCTTCTAATGGGTTTCTATCTTGGTTTTGATATGTCTATGTATTTGCAAAAAAAGTGTTCAGTTATTTTTATTTTTTTTTTTGGTCTGTGATTTATTTGCTACTTATATTTTTTAAGTTTTTATTAGGGTTTCTTTATTAAACTTTTCTGCTATACTATGTATTTTCATCCAAACTGTGCTGATTGGTGTGTACACGTTAATTGATTCAACATAGGTGGACCAAGAATCCTTTTTTTTTTTTTCCTTTTTAAGAGATTTTGGTTGAGGGCTTTCCGTCTTTTGTATTTAATTAGGTTTTCTGTTGTTAGGCTATTTTGAAATACTTTTACAGTGACCTGTTTTTTGTTTTGTTTTTATTGCTGCACGGCATTCATTGTCAAACCAGGGGCGAGATTTGCTTTAGAAAATCCTTTTGTTTTGGTTATATGTTAGCACTAACATATAGTAATAGCACTATCTATTATTGAAGAGTTAAAGTATTTTACCATTTAATATATGTTAAATGGGAGGTTTTGGATAGTGGCATTAGTATTGTTTTTTTTACCAATTAGCTTTATCTGTGATCCAAGAGGGATGCTTCTGTATTTTAAGGATGAAATAACTGATATAGTTTTGCCTTCATCAAAAACATGCTATGAAAAAATGGGTCAGAATTTAATGGGAAAGAAATGTAGTAATTGTTTTTATATTTCAGAATGCTGTGCTACGGTTATCTTCAAAGTTTAATCTATCCTCCAAAAATAGAGTTAAACGGGGAATGGATAACAGGAAATCTAGAAATATCTGCATTGCACTTGGTGTATTAGCTGAAAAACTCTCTGGTCCTAGTTCTGTTGCCATTCTAACTCCTGCAACATTAGATTTCCTTATTGGAAATTTGGTATGAATTTATTCTTTTTAGCTTAGCACTTATTGCATTTATTAACTTATTAACTAACATCTGATTCATTGGTTGTAGGAAGAGGATATTGACCCGGTGGTTACTTTGTTTTCTCTAATCGCCTTGGAAAAATTTGCTCAAACAAGTAAGACCATACCTAAATAAATTCAAATTAAATTATATTTTAACAGGTTAGTGAATTAATTCCATGCTTATTAACAACGTTTAGGCAGTTATAGCAAAACTTATGAAAGTTTTATACTTTGCAAAAAGTGAAAATAGCTCAACCTATAGCTTTACTTCTTCGTGAAGTTCTATCCTTTTCTTATAATAGAAATAGTTTTAAAATTAAGATATAAGCTTATCCAAGAAATGAAAAAAAAAAAAACAAAAAAAAAAAAAAAGAAGAGAGACAAATATATTTATGGTTTTTCCGAAACTTGTAGTTGAGTTATATAGGATTAAAAAAAGACCAATTAGCTATTTTATACAAATCTCATTGTTTGGTAACTGGCATTGTTCGTGTATTATTTAACTAGAATAGCTTTTTACAATTATAACTATTTCCATTTTGTTTAATTTTTATTAACATAAATAAATTAATTTTTGCAGGTGAAAACAAAATTACAATTAGGAGAAAATTGGCAGAAGCAGGTGACCCCTTACTGAGATTAGGAGCTTGGCCTGATTCCTCAGACCTTGTTGAACGACAAGTGAAATTTTGTGCCAAGTGGGCTCTTGATAATCTTTGTAAATATCTCACTCTGTTTTCCATATTTTTAATATGATGAAAAATTATTGAAGTAATTGTTTTTTTGTTTTTTTTCAGTCCTAGTGGAAGGGAGAAAGTTTTCATATGAGACTGTTGACACAAGCTCCATTAATGCTATGTTGAACACAAAAGATGTTAGTGAATATTTGAAGATATCTCCTGATGGGCTTGAGGTAAGATTGAAATATAACAATGTATATGTTGTTCAATCCTCAATGAGATTGGTATCCCAAGAGAGGTTGAGAGGAAGGGGATGAAGGATTGCTATAATTTTGTTAATGTTATTCTATACAAAGTTTGGCTGTAATTTGCTGTTATATTCTTTTATTACATTTTAGGCACGATGTGATGCTTATTCATTTGAAAGTGTTCGTTGTACATTCCCTGCCACAGATGGAGTTTGGTACTACGAAGTCCTTCTCCTTACACCTGGAGTAATGCAAATTGGATGGGCTCTCAAAAATAGTAAATTTCTTAACCATGTAAGTTATTTTTTATTTTTACTGTTTGAGTATAAAAATGTATTATATTTTGTAAAATACATTTTTAAAAAATATAAACATTTCTGTTGAAATCAGTCTAAGAATTGTCTTACACCTGTCAGTCTATTGGTTCAAATCTCAACTCTTTATGACTTTATGCTTTGTTCTTAATTTCCATGTAGAACTTTTAATTTATATCATATATCCTTCATATTGATCCGTGTAACTCAGATACATACATATTTTTCTATAATAGTCCTTATTCTACAGTCCTGTTGTATGGTTCTGTAAGTTACTCTTTTCTTAATAATTTATTTTCAAAAAGCTAACTTTTCTCTTCTTATTGGCCTTTAAATTTTATTATGTTTATATGCCTAAAGAACTAGTTCTCTAAATAATTTAGCACTACACTTAAGTCCCCAGACAGTAAGTTTATGACAACTTACCACACTCCAAACACCTGCTTTCAGAAACTTTCTTATTGATTTTATGACTGATATTCTTATAAATCAAGATATTTTGGTTAAAAACAGCTTTTGAATAAGTAACTCATATACCCATATTGAACTTAAATACAAAAGTGAATAAAATTGTGCTTTGTTGCCTACACATATTCGGACTTTAGATAGCTCTTACCATACTTAGATATCACTTTAGTTGGTCCCAATAATTGATTCTTCCTTTTTCTCGAATTTTCTTTTCATATTATTTTTTCTGCTGCTTACAAGGTAACTATTTTCATTATTTCTCAATTTCCTTGAATTCCACATCGTTTGAATTGTTATTTTTTGATATTTCATGTATTGCTCTTAAGTTAAATCCAATTTGCATCTGCTTCTGTATAGTAGTCCTGTTGATATGTAATATTTTGTCACACCAAATAAGAGCCATGGAGAAATGAGTTACCGATATGTCACTTGTGCTACTTTTTAAAATATTTGTTTTATTTAAATACTCTTATTTTTGTTATCATTTTTAACTAATTCATTTTTATTTCTGACTTGGGTCAAATTGGTCATAACCTCTTACTCTGTATATAAAGCTGAGTTATTTGTGGCTGAACTAATAGATCTTGCCTAGCTCAGGATCCAGAGAAAGAGAAAGCAAGCTTCTAGCCACCAAACAGATATTGACCCTGAAGACACGAGGAGGCAGCACGATCACAAAAGGGAAGAGCAGGAGCTGAATAAGGGTCAACTACTGTTTTAACAGGAGCAATTCTGCACAAAGTCAATCTATGGCCCAAGCACTTTTGACTGAAAGCCTTAACCACCTTCCAAACTGACTTGAAACTAGCCTCAGTGATGGACTGCCTCGAGAGTTATAAGCCACCATCTTTTTAAATCAAGGATCAGGACCTGGTGGTGCCGCTCTTTCTGTTTTCCCTTTGAAGACGACAAATGACAAGGACTGAACTCTGTATGCGGTAAACCTTATCCTATTCCTTTATGAAAGCATCGTTATCGATATAGGCCTAGGGTTACGCTGAAGACTCCTATGGTACTGCATTCTGGTAAATGTTAGTTACCCATATATTAGTTACAAATCTCTTGTCTACTTTTTATTCTGTGCCAACCAGAGCACTTCACCAGTATTCTCAAACTTTATTCTTGAGTGATGTAGTCCAGATCCATGAAGCAACCTAAGCTTGAATTGTGTTTAAACTAAATAAGCATAATTTCATGCTATTGACCATAAGAAAGGTAAAATGCTGCTGTATGAATTCATACTTATGATTAAAGAGAGACTGCAGTCTGTCTTTTAGTCCAGCTACTGACACATTATACCACAATAAGACATATTTGACTATTGGTGATAGCAGTATTTCTAACTGAGTGAATAGTGACGTCTTTTGTAATAATAAACTCAGATGAAGAGCTGAATATAATACCCATTTTTATATTGATATTTATCCAAAATTCACTGAAACATGCAGAATATGTTTTCTCTCACAAGAATGTACAAAACTGCTATCTATAAATTGAGAAAAGCCTTTTCAGTCATCATATTTTACAGTGCACACATGGTCTTTAATCTAATATGAATATTAAGTAGAGATTAAGTGGAAGTTAGATTAAGTTGTTTAATTCTATTATCTGTATTAAGAATTCCTTGATATGGACAATTTCTATACTGATATAAAATTCATTATTTTAGTTAGTTGATTACTTCAGTCACTATATTCATTAGTTTATTTATGTTTTGCAACTTTTCCAGCATTTTATTTAGAGCTATGGCCCAGTAAATTCACTGTTGAATGAAATCTATTAATAATAAACACCATTTTAAATATAAAGTATATTATTTTCAATAATTTAGCATAATTTTATCATATTTGGGACATTAGAATAATAAATCTAGGAATAAGTTAAATAATTTTACAATTATTACTTCTTTGAAAACATTTTCCATGTTGCTTAAATTACATTATTTTATTATTCTGACTTTTGGTATTTACACTATATGTATTTTCAGGAAGGCTATGGAATCGGAGATGACATTCACTCCATTGCATATGATGGCTGTCGGGAACTTGTGTGGTTTGCAGCACGCAGTCAAGAAGTGGGTGGTGGCCGTTGGAAGGCTGGGGATATTGTTGGAACTCTTCTTGACATCCCTTCAATGATTCTCCACTTTTATTTGAATGGTGTTCAAGTTTACTCATCTAACTTACTTTTCAAAGTTCAAGTTGGGTATGTGTATTCTTAAATTCATTTATTTTAGTTTAGTTTTCTTTAAGATTTTGATTTAAGATGATTTAGAGGATGGGTAAAGATGAACAATGTTTCACCCAATGTGAATTTTCTTTAAGGTTGAAACCTCTTTAAAGCTGCTTTCAGGTCAATAGGAAGGGTGAACACTCAAACTATTTATTTAAATTCTGAAACATTTTCCTTATCATGTATTTTTTGTAAAAATGTGTTTGACATTCAACATTTGAAAATTGCATATACATATTGTTCGGTATGCCCTTTATAATAAACTAACTAAAATTAGTTCAATTTCCTCAACCATTGCCTGTATTATCTCTATCAACTGGGAAAAGTAGAAAAAAAAAAAAAAAAAAAAAAACTGGACAAATAGATTTCTCATAAACTTACAGAAACCAATAAGGTAAGCCGCTTAACTACTGCATTTTCCTTAGCTTCCCGCTTAAAAATTTAACCCATTTTGCGTCATCACCTTGACGAAAAATGGGTTTTGTGCAATAATTTTAGATGATCATATCAGAGAAACCAAAAATATATCCAAAACCTGATGTCTATCCAAAGCAAGTTTGCTAATTGTTTTTATGGACAGTTAAGGATGCAGTACATTTTAAGACTGAATTAAGGTCAAACTATCACTCCACAATTATGGACCATTGCCACTCGAAGCTAATAAACCATTTTAGATTCCTGCTTAATTAATAGAAAAGGGCCTCTACTTCTCCAGGACAATGTTCGGCCTCACTCTGCTAAATTGACCTGGGACAAAGTGACTGAGATTGGTTGAGAATTTTGCCCCATCCAGATGGATTATAGCATTATTCCGGATGGAATAGGATTATTCCCCTGACCTTTCACCTACTGATAACCACCAGTTTAGTTTTCTGGAGAACCATCTCGGACAGAATTGTTTTTATAACGGACACAGGCTATTATCCTCATTGAACGAGTCTTTTGAGCTGTTTTGGGAAGAAATTTGCGATTTACCATTACATTGGTCATGGGTAATTGATTTTAACAGAGAATATTTTGATGAATAAATGTGTTTATAAGTAATTATTTGTTTATTTTAAACTTCCCTAATAAAAACTAGACTTTTTTCTTATTAACTTTTATGGAATGAATAGTTGATCGTCAAGTTCTATGAAGAGAGGATTGCCGGGAATTCGGTCATGGTAGTTAAACAATTAAAAACTAATTTTTGGAATGAATAGTTGATCGTCAAGTTCTATGAAGAGAGGATTGTCGGGAATTCGGTCATGGTAGTTGAACAATTAAAAACTAATTTGTAACCAAAATAGTTTTTATTTTAGCCAACGTTTCTAAGAGAAAAATATATAATAATATAGAAACATATCTATATATGATAATCAAACAAAGAAAAAATTAATGAAAATAAAAAACTGTGTGTAATCTATTATATAAAATGGATACTGAACATATTGTAAATAAAAAATTATTTATAAAATTCGTAAGTGTACTTACCAAGTAGGGTGATGGCGGAGAGAGAGACCCTTGTTTGATTATCATATATAGACATGTCCTATATGATTTTGTATGTTTCTATTTCATATTCAGCCCTGATTGAAGGCCTGAAATTCAGGCCGAAACGTTGGCTAAAATAAAAACTATTTTTGTTAAAAATTAGTTTTTAATTGTTCAATAACCATAACCGAATTTCCGACTATCCTCTCTTCTTATTAACTTTTATTTATATTTTTTGTTAAATGTTTT
>KZ809560.1:66965-79746 GCA_000696205.2 Oncopeltus fasciatus
TTTTTTTTTTTTTTTTTTTTTTTTTTTTTTTTTTTTTTTTTTTTTTTTTTTTTTTTATCTCAGTTTTATATTTATTTTCGAATCAGAACCTTTTTGATTCTTATTTTTTTATATTTTCTGTATAAAGTAAATTGGGTTTGACCTGTTGTTGTTAACTTTTTTTTTTTTTGATGGAGGGTAACCTTTGCTCATTAACGCCAGGGAGGAGATATTTTATAGAAGCGGGAAGATATTTTCAAGAAGAAGAATATCTTAGCAATAGGTCATGGTGAGGTATAATTTATTGTTAATGAGAATAGTTATTATGTGGATCTACATAGTAATTTCTTTGTGCTAGGAAACTATGAAATTTATAAGAAAAAAAAATCGAGAGAGAAAGGAAAAGAAGTGTAATACTGAAAATACTTCTAGATAAGATTTAATAGCCTGCCCTCTTTCAGAAAGTTCATTACAGAGTCGATGACTTTATTGTCATCCAATAGAATTTTGTCTAGAGACCCATTTAAGTTATATTTATTCCTTGTTTCTTTACATTTCAGGCTCTCTGCAAATATATTTTTGATGGTAAGAAGTTTTCCACAGACCTCACAAATGGGTGAGTTATCCTTTGCCATTATATAGCCATGAGACCTATTCTTAGTCTGGCTAAGCCCACTTCTTACTGTCAGTTAACATGGAACTGGACCACCACTTCTTCTCTCTTACGGTCAGTTAACATGGAACTGGAACATACCCTTGGAGTATATTTTATCTCGCGTAACTTGTTATCGCTGGATGACCACCTTATTTTCCAACTTATAAAGTACTAATTTTTAACTAGCGCCTTTATACCATTCAAGGTGACTTTTGAGTACTAGTGCGTTCGCATTTTCATTGCCTGAAATGTTTTTGCAGAACATATAAAAAATGCAACCGTATCCAAAAGAAGTTAAAGCCCTCATTGATGAAATTATTGAATTAAATTTTAACCTAGCGCGTAGAGGTCCTTGAAACCACCAAAGGTTCAGCCTTGTTTCGATACATAATCTTTATAATTCAATCCAAGTACCATAAGTTAAAAAAAAGGAACTTGCTCCTTAATAAAAAATGAAAATATATTTTCATCTTCTAATAATGAACCCCCCAAAATTATTTAGCACATGCCTCCCATTACCAAACTTACATTTACAGGTAATATTGAAAAATGGAGTGAATTTTTCTCAATTTTTAACTTTCTTGTCCATGAGAATGCTCAATTGATCAATGTTCAGAAGTTTCACTATCTACATATTACAAGTGCTTTGGCTCTCAGCTGAAAGCCGACTGCCCTTCCAGTCGAATACTGTTTATCTTATCATAGACGCTCATCCAGGAATCATCGCATACTCTTGCATCCTGTATCACCCAAAATATTCATCCCCCCCCCACTTAAGCTTAACACCAATGCAACACACACATATACATATATAAATAAACTATTAATACATATACATGTGCCACAGCATTCACCACTTATAGTAGTCAAGTCTGAGGATGCTATGCTAGTTATACCATCTTTTGTTAAAAAGACTTTTGAGCTTCTCTTGAAATTTTGTTCTTTATTTACTGTGGAAAACATATGAATATATAAATGTATTTGTAGGTTATTAATTCATTATAATGTATTTATTTTTCTACTATATACCTTGCAGCAGTTCAGAGTATCAAACCAATGTTTCCCAACATATTAACTCTGTATGATTTCCTCATATAATCAATAGAATTCTTACCTGAAGATTAGACTGTTAAGTTCAAATTACTGAAAATAGAAGGTAACTAGAAGGAAAGACACCTTTGCTACTTTAACTCGACCTTACCTCACTGGTTTTGTAATATATTTTTGGATCACTTTCATCAATTCATTTTCATATTTTCTGGTAGAATGAGGCAACTAATAAGTCGATCTTCTTACAAACGTTCAATTGATTTATTAATGATAATATTTGCCTCTTATTGGCATGCTTGCATAAGTTAATTTCAACTAAAACCTTTAAATACATTTTATTTATGATAATTTTGATATTTTAAAAATTATATTTATTATTAGATAATGCTAGTTACCAATAGGCTATATTACATTTTAATGGTTAAGAATAATTTTTTTAAATTATTAAATAATTTGACAAGGTATACTTTCACATACTTCTAGCCTAAGCATAAGGTCAAATTTGACAAATGAGTTCTTTAAAATGTTATGTTTGGGAACTTAATTACATTATATTACAAAAAAAAAATTAACCATTTTAAAGTAAAAAAATCATTTTGCATTACTTCAATCTAAATTCAAATAATACCATTTTTAATTATTTATATCAGATGCTTATCCCAACCATACTGTAATATAAACCTGTCACAAGGCTGCATGCCAACACGACAATCATATACCAATAATTATACTAAGAAATTTTAAAATGTTCATCTTATAGTAATGCAAGATTTCCTTCCTGAATTAAAATATTTAAATCTTAGTAAACAAATGCACCATCAACCTAGGAGCTCAGGAGATGGAAGGGGTTGCCTTTGATCAGAGTTGATTGGCAGATGCTCATTGAGGCAGCTAGGACCCACTTCAGATTGTAGTACCATAGAGGTTGTTGTTAGGAAATAAAATAAATTCCGTCCAAGTTAAAATGCTTAGAATGAAATGAAGCTGATCAATAACAATGTAAAACTGTGTAAAGAATCAGTTTATGGATCCTTAATTAGATTTAAGGAACTTTAAATGATATTTGGTGATTTTTTAAAAAACTCAACAGTAAAGTAATTCCTAAAGATCTCCACTTATCATTATTTTTTTAATAATTAATTTATAATAATTATATTAATTAATTTTACAATTTCTTTAAGTTGATATTTATCACTATAATTAATCGAACTGATAAAAACTCATTAATAAGTGGCCACTTAATAAGTTCATTAACTTTATTGAGAATTTATTAAGATATGCATAAAATCTAGCTAACCTAATTAAGTTTTGAAGAACTGAATTTATTTTTCTGCATATATGTATAGCTAAAAAAAAAATTTAAGGTGCTTCTTTGTTTTCTAAAAAAAGTTTTATTTTCGTTAAAAATGCAGTCTTTATAACTTTGTTTGATTCGCCCTCTCTGCTTTCTTGTTGTTTTAAATTAATCATTTAGACCTCTTAGCTCAATAAGATTTAGATCTATGCTTATCAGCATGTTCATTAGTACTTCCACTAGATTTCTAAGATACACGAATACTAGGTGACCTTTTGCTCTGGTTTTCACACAATTTTTAATAGTAGACCAAAGCTATCTGATTCCAATCCACAGCCTTAAATATCCTTCGCAACCTTAAAATTATTTATTGTAACTTTACGAATATATATTCCACATTGTCACACTATTAAACCTGTTCATTTGCAATGGAATTTCGCGCAGGTAAACATATTATTTTTGCACTTTTACTTTATTTTGATCAAATTATCAGTGAAAATTTCGATTACCATTGTTTGTATTTTTTTTTTTTTTTTTTTTTTATCTCAGTTTTATATTTATTTTCGAATCAGAACCTTTTTGATTCTTATTTTTTTATATTTTCTGTATAAAGTAAATTGGGTTTGACCTGTTGTTGTTAACTTTTTTTTTTTTTGATGGAGGGTAACCTTTGCTCATTAACGCCAGGGAGGAGATATTTTATAGAAGCGGGAAGATATTTTCAAGAAGAAGAATATCTTAGCAATAGGTCATGGTGAGGTATAATTTATTGTTAATGAGAATAGTTATTATGTGGATCTACATAGTAATTTCTTTGTGCTAGGAAACTATGAAATTTATAAGAAAAAAAAATCGAGAGAGAAAGGAAAAGAAGTGTAATACTGAAAATACTTCTAGATAAGATTTAATAGCCTGCCCTCTTTCAGAAAGTTCATTACAGAGTCGATGACTTTATTGTCATCCAATAGTATTTTGTCTAGAGACCCATTTAAGTTATATTTATTCCTTGTTTCTTTACATTTCAGGCTCTCTGCAAATATATTTTTGATGGTAAGAAGTTTTCCACAGACCTCACAAATGGGTGAGTTATCCTTTGCCATTATATAGCCATGAGACCTATTCTTAGTCTGGCTAAGCCCACTTCTTACTGTCAGTTAACATGGAACTGGACCACCACTTCTTCTCTCTTACGGTCAGTTAACATGGAACTGGAACATACCCTTGGAGTATATTTTATCTCGCGTAACTTGTTATCGCTGGATGACCACCTTATTTTCCAACTTATAAAGTACTAATTTTTAACTAGCGCCTTTATACCATTCAAGGTGACTTTTGAGTACTAGTGCGTTCGCATTTTCATTGCCTGAAATGTTTTTGCAGAACATATAAAAAATGCAACCGTATCCAAAAGAAGTTAAAGCCCTCATTGATGAAATTATTGAATTAAATTTTAACCTAGCGCGTAGAGGTCCTTGAAACCACCAAAGGTTCAGCCTTGTTTCGATACATAATCTTTATAATTCAATCCAAGTACCATAAGTTAAAAAAAAGGAACTTGCTCCTTAATAAAAAATGAAAATATATTTTCATCTTCTAATAATGAACCCCCCAAAATTATTTAGCACATGCCTCCCATTACCAAACTTACATTTACAGGTAATATTGAAAAATGGAGTGAATTTTTCTCAATTTTTAACTTTCTTGTCCATGAGAATGCTCAATTGATCAATGTTCAGAAGTTTCACTATCTACATATTACAAGTGCTTTGGCTCTCAGCTGAAAGCCGACTGCCCTTCCAGTCGAATACTGTTTATCTTATCATAGACGCTCATCCAGGAATCATCGCATACTCTTGCATCCTGTATCACCCAAAATATTCATCCCCCCCCCACTTAAGCTTAACACCAATGCAACACACACATATACATATATAAATAAACTATTAATACATATACATGTGCCACAGCATTCACCACTTATAGTAGTCAAGTCTGAGGATGCTATGCTAGTTATACCATCTTTTGTTAAAAAGACTTTTGAGCTTCTCTTGAAATTTTGTTCTTTATTTACTGTGGAAAACATATGAATATATAAATGTATTTGTAGGTTATTAATTCATTATAATGTATTTATTTTTCTACTATATACCTTGCAGCAGTTCAGAGTATCAAACCAATGTTTCCCAACATATTAACTCTGTATGATTTCCTCATATAATCAATAGAATTCTTACCTGAAGATTAGACTGTTAAGTTCAAATTACTGAAAATAGAAGGTAATTTTTAAATATGGCATAGATTATAGCTATTTTTTTTTTTTTTGCTCATTTTTAGGGTGAATTCATGAAAATTGATATGCATAAAAGAGAAGGTTTTAAAATAATATTATATTTGTGTCATACATTACATTAAAATAGGTAATTTGATTATGTTATATAAATTTATAATAACATTCAATTCTAATAGGTTATCTTAATTTACATCCTACATAGGACAGTTACTATGTAAGTTAATAATCAAAGCATGGGTAACATGAGATTAAAATTGTTTACAGAAATAAAGTCAAGTATTAAGTTTAAATAAATTAAAAATATTTTTCAAATTTAATGTGATTTAATTATTTTATACCAAAATATCTCCTTATTTTCCTTATAATTTCTTTCCATCATTTATTTTCCTAGGCATCATTAATTTATTACAAAAGTATTATGCATTTAAGCATCAAGTATTGCATATAAAATTGTATAGTTAATTATATAAAATTATCAAGTGTCTTTAAAATATAATTTGAGCAATGCATACTTAAAATTTTCAAAGAATTGTTCACTATTTTTCATATTAATTTCAATTTTTCCATCATTTTCCCTTTATAGAAACTATATATATATATATATNATATATATATATGGCATTAGATATTTTAAACAAAGATCTAAGAGAGGCCATGAGGACTCTTAAAATGACTCTAATTTAGTGGTGTTTGATCCGCAAAGGTTAATTTTATTCTGAATTAATGCATATAGTTTCTAATTTATATTATAACTAGCAGCATGACTAAAAATTATGCCAGTATCTAATTTAAAAAAAATTGATGTAGCTTAATTTATACAAGCAAGAAGGTGAATATCCTACAGTGTGCAATATCTGAAGGCCCCTCAGAGCTGCACTAAAACACTTAAAAAATTTCAACAGAAACTATATGCACAACACTGGGCAGGTTAATGACTTCCGGGCAGCCAACATTCTCAGATCTGAAACATTTTATACACTTTATAGATTCTGTAAAAGTGTTTTAAATGTTTTCGGACAGCTCTGAGGGGCCTTCAGAAATTGGGCACCTGTATAACATGTCTTATACAGAATCATCTGTATTATACATGTCTTATACATCTGTATTATCCTCAGAAAAATATTGCATTGTAATTTGCATTAAATTGGAATCATGCTAATAGATATTTGGAATCTTTTACTGTATCACTCGGCTGTAAAATGAAAATTGAGGTAAAATTGAAATTTCAGAGTGAGCATGAAATAGTATAACATTAATGTTCTGTAGTAAACTATTTTTATTTTTCTAATGCAAGAAATTATTTTTCTTTTTAGTATTATATATAAACTGTTCTTTATAATATAAAATAAATTCATAATAAACAAGACTGAGATTATACATTTCATAGAAAATTGTCAATAATGTTTTATTCAAGCACACAAAAAATATTTATATTTAAATTTTCTGATAATGTCACTGCACAATATTCAATTTGAAAAAAAAAAAATTGTTCTTAAATCATGCCTGGAAATTTCACTCTTGCGGAAAATAAATGGAGGAATAAATTTCATGAATTATAAAGCTGTATGATTTTACCATTTCCCAAAAAAATATTTATAATTTTGTTACCTATTAAATATTTTCCTTGACAAAAGCATTATTTTAATTACATATTTTGAATTGAATAACTTATTAAATAACAATTCATTAACANGATTAATTGTTTAATTTTAATTTATATACTACTAAATTATTACTACAATTTTAAACTCCTACTATTTAATAAATTCTAACAGTTTTGAATTTATGTAAAAAAATTTAAAATAGTTTAAATACTTCTTTATTCTTGGATTTCATGCATAGAATGTTATTTCTTACTCTGGAAATTCATATGCTGTTTAGTTATCCATGAAAACCTTCTAAAAAAAATTTTCTAGAGAGTATTTTTTTAAATAAAATGAGCGACTAACCAGGGATTGATCCCAGGGGCACTTGCTTAAGCTGTGAATGTACTGCTTTAGGTCTTGCCAGCCAAGGCTTTATTTTATTACTGATCACCCATCTTACATTCTTGCTGATTAGTAAAATAATATTAAGTAAACATAAAAATGGATTAAATCTGATCCATGCTCTACATCGGTTTAAATTATTATTAAGATTTTCTTATACCAACTCTTAGGTTTTATTCATTTTTCGGTAGCTAATAAATAAAACTATTTCAGAAAATGAAGTAAAGGTTTCATATGCATTGAAGTTGTAAACTATTGCTCTTGCTATGTGTGCACTTTTGTAGGTCTTATCTAAGCTCAAGCTCCTCATCTTTCTGTCTTTTGGATTCCTTCCCACAAGAGTTTTGAATCTTGTTTGGAACATTTATTTTTTTATTTTCTCAAACTTCTTTTTCTTTTCTTTTTTAAAGTAGGTACTTGATTCTATGAGTGATATTCAAGTGAGAATTGAAAACAAAATTAATCATAATTAAGATTTACATCCCAATTTAGTAACTTTTTTAGTTGGCTTTAAGGTTTTACTAATTAGCACACCCACAGATTAGGGATCAGTGAGAAAATAAAATTTACCCTCTCTGTGTAAGACCTTTGGTAGCCTATTTTAGCTTGTTCAAGAGTTCCTAGTTTTATTTTCAGACTGGAGCTCNTTATTGAAATATATTTTTTTAATTATTCGAAATTAATTAAAAGTCTGTTACAACAAACAAATATTTCTACTGCTTTGTTGTAAACATAACTGTTAGTCCAGAAATTGTGAGAAAAATTCTACGTAGGATTATAAATATGCCTTTTAGAGTTTCATTATTACAGTGACTTGCTCAGCATTATTCGGTTAACTGTTCTATTGAATAGCATAATATCTTCTATTCAGATTTCTGTAGTTTTTATTATAATGTTTTTAAATAATTTGTTCTTTTTATCTTACTATTCTAATCAATGAAATTACCTAATGTGATTTATTCTGTTATAACTACCTGCCTCAGAATTAATTGACAACCTATATGAAAGAACAAACATTTGGCCTATTAATCTAGAATAATTTTTTCTCATCTGTAATTAGCAAAAATGTATTACTGTGCTAAATAAAATATTCAAATTTTAATACTTTTTTGTTAGTATTGAATAAATATGTCAAAAATGTCTTGCACTTATGAAAATATTAGTAGATACACAAATATACTAAACTATTTGCTCCAAAATTTGTAAAATAGTAGATTTTACCAGTAATCATGGTATTAGTAAACTTTTTGTATGTAATTGGTGTTTCAAAAGTGTTTAGAAACCCTAGAAATTCAGATACACAATGAATAAAGAAGTTAATCTATGAACAACTTAAAAACATAATCAACATTGGTACAAAGCTACCACATATGGAGGATAATTTGTTTTGCACTATACAAAATGCAATGTAATTATTAATCACATAAAACATGATAACAGGTATAAAAAATTATGTATTGCATCATATTGAAACATGGAAATAATTGAAGGTGGTCAAATTATTGCATTCTATTACCACTTTTTTCCTTTTTTTTTTTTTTTTTTTTATAATCAGCCTAAATAACAACTAAAATCCCTTTAAAGCCTTTATTCTCACTTTTCCTTATATGAATAACCTTAAATGCATTTACACTGATTATAAAAAAAAAATGATAAACATGTAAAATATATTAAAATACTTTATATATTATTATTCAAAGTTAAACATTATTTTCCTTCAAAATATAATATGCTCACAAAGTTGTGGTGTTCAATATCCTTCATATAAATTTTTCATGTAACATTATTTACAAATAGTCATACAGCTTTTCCACTTACTGTATTTAATAAATTCAGTATTTTTTATTTAATATTTAAAAGAAATATTGCACACTATTTACCAGGTAATTTCCTTTGGAAATAAAAATAAAGAATTGACAATTTGTTTTTATTTTATTTTGAAAAATAATGAAATAATATTACAACCAATTTTTACATTTTATCATAAAAAAATACAAATACAAATGTCTTAATATAAAAAATATTATATTGGGCAAAAAATTTTTTCTAACTAAAGATGTGCTAGGCCTCTTAATATAAAATGAAAACAAGCTTTATAAATCTACCAAGATAGGTAAAATATCTAGTTAAATTAGTGGTAATATACAAATTTATAGTTCATATTCTGGAGCAAAATCAATTCAATCAAGGAAATAAAGGACATTAATTTCTTTACACTGCTCAGCAACGTAGGATATAAGGGTATCAATATTAACCAATCAATCAATAGTCAGATGATTAGCTTTGATTTATGGTTGGTCATGAAAATGTGCAGTGCTTACAGTAAAATATATGAATGTAAGTTGTCAATTTCCTGTGCTGGTTACAGTTTTTTTTTCTTTTTTTTTTTTTTTTCTGCTCATTTTTAGGGTGAATTCATGAAAATTGATATGCATAAAAGAGAAGGTTTTAAAATAATATTATATTTGTGTCATACATTACATTAAAATAGGTAATTTGATTATGTTATATAAATTTATAATAACNTAATTTTTAAATTCAAAGAAAGTTTAATAATTTCTCATTGACTTTACTTTTATCTAAAAGCTCTGATGATTAAATAATTAATGGGTAGATACTCAGAATTAAGTGTCATTTAACTTAGTCAAGAGATCAGAAAAAATTAATCTAAAAAAAGACGAGACTTTGAGAATTTGTAGAGCTGATGAGGTATAATGTAGACATTTTGCAATAAATTTTATTTTTAAAGAACAGATTGGTTATATTATTCTGTACTCTTTAAATGTGTATACTGTGAACTATACATAATGCAAGCTTTGACACCCCCATGATCCTAATTCTGTTTTAAAACTTGTGAACTAAATAAGGAATAACTCTAGTCAATTACTAATTCAATTTACAGCAAAAGTAATGGAGTACTTTATCAAAAGCATTTCCCTCTCTCTTTTACTTAAAAACTTTCAGTAATATTTTAAAATACAATAATCTATTAATAACAAAATACAAATTTTAATTGATTCATTTAGACTTCTATCAACCTGTAGTTCTGTAGAAATATCTTTTCATTGCTTCATACTGAGATAAATCTGCCTAGAAATAGTATGAAATTAATTTAATAGCTCTAAACTGGTGGTTAAGTACTTGGCCTTTTTTTAAAAAGTATATTGTGTAGTATGATTTTTAAAAAAACAAATTGGCCTAAATTACAAATTTATTAATTAATGAAATGTCTTATTCGATAATCCTCTCTTCTTAATTCATTGCTTTTACATATCAGCTTAGAAGAAAATAAAAATATCATTTTTTCCTTTATTTTATAAGAAAAATGTTTCTAAGATTCTCTTGATAAAAGATTTCAAGAAAATCTCTCTAGTATTTATAACAAAATATTATATTTCTTTAATCTTTGTTTTATTCCTAATTTCAAAATACTGAACATAATGATAATATTAATCATGCCTAACCAGCTCCATTTGGTTATAAAATCAAGTGGCCATTGTTATTGAACTCAAGTAGCATTCATGCCTGTAAGATTACATGGTTGTTAAGAGGTTTATAACACTTATAAGTAGACTTTTAAGTTCCTGTATAAACTACTAACATTTATTCTTGTTTAATATACATTTTTTGTGGCTTTTATTTTTACAAAACCTTCTACTTTCAGCTAAAAAGGAAGATTTAGGTCTTGAAGACAACAGTCTCTCACAACAGGTAGAAACACTTACCTATAATCTACTGGTTCTGGGATCCTACACAAAGGTTTTCTTTGTGATACCTGTAAATTGACTAGAGGATTTGCACACCTTCTCAGGCAATCATTGCTTATTTGCAATTAATTCTACTTCTAATGATTTAAATCGCTATTAATTACTTTAACTAGCCTTAGACATTATATCACTGATATTTATTTTTATCAGATATAATAATGAAAAATGGGGGCTTAATTAGTTCTTGTTTGTTCTACATGTATCAAAATTCGTGCAGCATAATTAATTTTCATTTTTTAAAACTGATTCTAATTGATTTTATAATACAAATAAATAAATAGCATGTATCACTAAGATATTTTTTAAATTAAAAAAACATCAAATAATGTGAATTATACTAAAAATTTGGAGCAAAAATTACATTGTACTAAGTTAAGTTAAGGATGAACAAGTTTAGTTCAGTAGTGAGGAATTATTTTGTTTGGTTATTGGCTCAGATTTGTAACCATCCTTCCTGAATAGAGATAATTTGTATAATCTACATCATGCCCAACTCCCCCACTGAGCTATTTTTCTGGCAATAAGGGGGTATTACCTCAAATTAAAAATGAATTTAATATTGCACATAATTTAGTAGCCTCATTAGCCTCTGAAGTATGTGCAATATTATCTCATCAAATATCGTAACTACAAAAAACTCCATTTCTCTATTAGTAAGAAACACCAAATTATTCTGAAGCACAGAATCAATTATGCTGCCCTCTTCTGTTTGTGACTGATATAACTCTCAAACACCCACATTTTTTTTGGAAGGAGTAAGAAAATGGATAAAAACTAAAAAAAAAAAAATAATAAAAATAAAAACTAAATGAAGTGCTCTAAAATGGGTCTAATTCTTAATTTTAATTTACATACTTAATAAGCATATGTTTCTTATTAATATTAACTAATTTTTGTTTCTTATTGATAAAATTGAAACCTGTAAAACAAATGGACTTAATTACATGTTTTAGTTAGTATTTGTTTTAAAGAATATTTTCCCAGTGTTTAATTTTTCGTGATAAATAAAACAAATAAAAATATATTTTTGGTAAAATGTCATTATTTACCTTCTAATTTTCTCATTACAATCAACTGAACATAATTATATAAAACCCAATCTAGATTATTTTGAATTTGTATGCATTATTAGAAGAGGTAATTGTGAAATGGGCATTTCAAAAACATTTATTAAGGAACAGAGAACTTTTGAATTTTCACATTATTATTTCTGGTATCCAAACATCTTTCCACTAAATTGTTTCGAACTGATTTATTCTCTGTTATTCTTATTCATTTACTTCCATTTATTTTATCTGAATGTTTAGTAACTTATTAACATAATTAATTGCTATTTAATAATTGGATAACTTTTTAATTATTTATTTATGAATTTTTATGTAATTTTTTTTTTATATGAAGCTAGGACAGAGTAGATATAAATTTTTTTAAACTAACACATAATAAACTGTATCAAAATTTTATCCTAAATTTATACTGCTAAGCTCTCAATGAAATATATAAGATTTGGTATATTCAGTTATTAATGAATTTTATAGTAAAATTCAGTTATTTTAGTAAATTTAGTATTATAGCTAGTCTTCACTGTAATTAAGCTATAACCCACGTATATTCTCATTCAAAAGGGCTATTTTATAATTCCTAGATTATTCATATGGGAGTAGAAATTTCAAAATTATAGAATGTTAAAAATATTTAAATTAATGAAAAAAGAGTTTCTAAGTTATCTTTTTAATTTTTTTAAAAATTATTATTATT
>KZ809561.1:26595-44146 GCA_000696205.2 Oncopeltus fasciatus
TCCTTAAGGACTGGGTGGCCCCCGGGAGTGTAATGTGGATTGTGAACTACCAATTTTTGATATTTTTTTTTGGTATAATATATTTTTTTAGTACATATCATTGAATGCTACATTTGAGGAGAAATAACTGTAAAAAAAAAGGCATTTATCATTAAATTCTAATTTGACGAAAGATCTTTAAATGTCCTGAAAGTGGTGATTTTCGGTTTAGTCCACTACTTACAGATATGCTACCCCAATGACCATATCAGGACGTGCATCTGAACCTAAATCAAGGCTTTGTCCTTATTTACTGTAATCATTTAAAATAAATCAATCTATCAATTAGTTTCGACCAAATTGCATACTATTCCCTTTCAACTACTAACTTCCTTTGTAATACTTGCCTTAATTTTTATCAATATTATATATAATACAATTAGAACACAACCTGTCAGAATCTGTCTTCTTTGTTATTTATTTAAGTGTTAGCCTCCCATTCAACCACTAAGGGTGAAGGAAGGAGAGTCTATCTACAGGTTGCCACCCTATTCTAAACATCCATGACCCAGGAAAAGCTCTTACTGATAAATGAATTATTGCACTTGGCGTGATTCTAAGCCGCAGCGCCAGGATTTTGAGACCCTAACGGATACCCTAAGATACCCTGGCGCCCTCTTTCTACTTTAATCATATGCATTTATTCATTTTATACTTGTATGAATTTGAAATTTATCAAAAAATGAAAATAGATAAAACTGGAAAAATAATGCAAATCTAGGAACACATATAAAACTGCTAAACTTCCTGCCTTATATGAGTGCAGATCATTATTTTAAAATATTTTTATAAACATTTTAAACAGTCATTAGAGGAGTATTATCGCTTACATAAACCCAAAATCAAAAATAACATGATGAGAGAAGGTCATGTAGAAAATAATTAAAAACTCCGAACCCAAAGGTCTGGACTGGGAAATTAAAATTTTATTTATGACTAAAAAACATGGGAAATTTATCGCTATGGTAAACCCCAATTTTGTCTAGACATGGTTTAAAATTCGTCTATACGAATCAGTCAGTAATTTCAAAGGCTTTATTGTATATAGTTTGCTAATTTTTTGGGGGGGTTAACTCATCTATTTAGAGAGGTCTAAAATTAAAAAAAAATAAAACTAATTACTTTTTCATATTGCACTCATCAATTTTTTTATTTAATATATAATGAGTTCTTAAGTAGTTATTGATGTAATTAAACTTATTTTGTTATAATAGATAATTTCTAGTCTGAGTAATATAGAGCCATCTTCACACTGGAATTTGCCAGAGAAAAAAAATTATAACAATTGTAAAAAAAATTTTATTAGCTTATTATTAGAAGAAATATTCGATCGTTAAAGTAACTAATTACAGAACACACAAACATGCATATATTTTACTGTACAGATATTTATAAACACACATAAACAATCAGATATGTCGTTGTGATCCCAGATAAGCTAGAGGTACTAAACGTTTATGCGCTTAAGACTAAGTTGAGCAGAGATCACTTTGAGAGACGTGATTCCTCTCGGGAATCGAGTCACGTACGTGCCCTCGAGACAAGGGTTGAAGGATGTGTCGTGGAAGCCGCACGACCCCTGACACTTAACCGCACGCGCAACCCCCACCCTCCCGCCGAGTAACTGTGAACCCGCTACCAGGTAACTGTTACAAACAGCCTGGTATCTGTGTACGCTCACTGCTCCTACCGCACAATGCTAGCGGCGAAGAACAACCCCACGAAAACCTCCCCTTTAGAGCACAGGGTGCAACGTGTTCAGTTTCCACTTCTTAACTTAAGTCCTTACTGCACCACCTTTCAAGGAGTTCTACTCTTCGCTCAGAATATATGGACTAAACTATTTAATCCATGAAGTGGAAGATTGGGGAGAGAGATAAAGTTAGGAGAAGAAGGAGAGACAGAGATGGAGGGAGGGAGGAAGAGAGAGATGGCGTTTGAAAAAATGTGAAACAAAACAAAAATGTTTAATAAAATAAACTCCAATTTTATCCCAATCCATATTCCCAATCCCTGTCGTCGGACTCCAATCCTCTAAATCCTCCCCGGCGACTAAAACGGAGATGGCCACGCGACCTCCTGGGCCTTAATGCCTAAACTTATTGGGAGTGGGGTCGATGAGCCCCTTCTTCCTGCACAGTGATGACACTCATTTATTTGTTTTATTGTTGATTTTATTTTTATTTTATAATGTTTTGTTTTTTTTATTTTTTTTTATATATGTATATTTATTTTAAGTCATCAAATTACAATATGTTAAGTAACAGAATGTAAAAAATAAAGATTTATTAAAAAAGAAAAAGAAATGTCCATTCTGTCATTAACTGGATAGTGTTTTAAGTTAATGTGAACGGTTTCAGATAAAAGGCATTTGTGTTCATAGGGTTCAGTGAAAAGAATGGTTATGCTCTCGAAGTCAAATGTGTGCTCTTCATGAAAAACATGTTTAGTGAGGCCAGTTTTTATTAGTTTATTCTTTATGCCATTTTTTATGGTTATTGATTCTACGGGTCAATAGAGTTTTTGTTTGTCCAATGTAAGAACCATGACAATTAGGTGTGGAAAAGGGAATTTTGTAGACGACATTAGTTCTGTTAGGAAGGGGGATGGGGTCTTTGAGGATGGTGTAAATAGATTTTAGTTTGATGTTGGTGGAAAAAGATCCCAACTAAAATCATCTAATAATAATATCTATGGTCAAAAAACTCTCCATTTGAAAATATAAATTACATTTCCCAGATTGTGTCATATCAAGTTAAAGTGGTCACATAATTCAACAATTTGTTTAAATTTTACTTGTTTAAATAAAACATCTTTTATAATGAAAGTGAGAATATTTTCATATCGTCATTTGAAATTCTGATGCAAAAACATCATTCCAAAAGACCGATTGACCACTTCAGTGGCTACATAAGACTTAAATTATGAGGAAAATGTTTTTTTCTAATTTTATTTCATTGAAGTTATAAAAATTTTATAAAATTTTGTAAAAGAAAATTTGCAAAATACTTACTAGAATTAAAGATGGAATAAACCAAATGTTCTTAATTAATTGTTTATACAGTAATTTTTTATTATGAGATAATATTTTAATTTGTTTTTAATTATTGTATGTTTTTAATTGCAATAGATTATTTATTTAATAAAAAAATTACCTTAAATAAGAAATGAGCACACGATCCATTCTTTTGTAAAAAGGTCTTGAAGTGTAATAGCCACTCCAGTAGTGATCCTCACGATCTGCATATGTAAAAAAATCAC
The DNA here is from genome assembly GCA_000696205.2 of Oncopeltus fasciatus. Classification (NCBI taxonomy): domain Eukaryota; kingdom Metazoa; phylum Arthropoda; class Insecta; order Hemiptera; family Lygaeidae; genus Oncopeltus; species Oncopeltus fasciatus. The sequence goes on from KZ809561.1 coordinate 29,896, forward strand.
CAGAGAGAGAAGGAAAAGTTGGATCTTCTTTCTTGAGAGCTTTAAAATAGTCAGATAGGGTACCAAACTGAGCCTGTAAAAAATTCTATCTTTAATAAATAATAAGTTAATTGTAATTGTANAAGCCAGCTGCAGATATATATATATAACTTATAATACATAAAATTCAATTAATCTACTTTATTCAAAATACCCTGATTTATTTTATTATTGCCAATATGATTAGATCTTTTTCCATTTACAATTCAACTGCAATATGGCGTAATTTTACGTTATTACTTTTATCAAGGCTTTTATTTATTTTTAAATTCGTTTTAATATTGCTGCTTTTTCAAAGATTCTTTTTCATTGTCTATTAAAACTTATGATAATTCTAGACATGTTGTTATGTGAAAATATAATCACTAGTATTCAAAGTATTGCTTCATTTGTCATTGGAAAAGTTAATTTAGTAGATGAAAAAAAAATTATTGGTTTTCCTCATCAGGAAATCTGATGAGGTAACAATAACGGCACAGCAACCTGACGGAACAGCAAATGAATCCAAGTGCTTGTATGAGACGGAAGGATAGAAAATAAAAATTGAATTTGAAATTCAAAAGTTGAAGATTGAACGGAAAACTGAAGAAAAGTGTCATGTTCATAATGTTACCATGCAATTTTAAAATCTAAATATACCAGGTTTAAATTTATAAACACCTGTTTGCTAAGGGTGGCCACTCCCTTTACTCTTTCAAATTTTTCTGGCCATACATTTGAAGTATTTTCTTCTACCGGTATTTGTATTAAATTTCCTCAGTTACTCTTGTTTATTTCCAACTCTAATGAAATGCAAATAATTTGCTTTTATTAATCAGCTACTGCATGTTGGACTTTTTTAAATTTATAGAACTTTATATTTAATTTTATAGCGTGGGGACGCTAGTATTTTACTTGGAAACATTTAGATCGTTTTATCGGAACAATATTTATGTAACATGAAGCATTGAAGGATATTTCTCAAAATATAAATAATGTTTGGAGCGAAACCCCGCTTTGCTGTAGACTAAACACGTATTTTATTAGTTCGAAGAGAATTTAGTAGTTCAAACTGTTGTAGTAACTTACGAGTAAATGGAATAATTAATAAAGTTAAATCGTTCCCGTTTCGATCTTGGCCTCAAATTGAATTAGAATAGCTGAAATTCCTCACCAGATCAAAGTGCAGCCAGTTGCCGATGAATGATGTAGAGGAAACCCCCCACCCCCACCGCCAGGCAGCCATGGAGTAACTCAATTTCGGCACTGCCCTTCCCCCATCCCCTCTCCTTGGAGCGCCAACTCGTGCTTAAGTTCCTGAGTAGCGGGGGTGGGGGGTGGAGTGGGGGGAAACCCTCATAGTGGTGTTACCTCGTGCGGTCGGGCCGCTTCCCCGCGGGCGACGCAACTTCCTTGTACGTAACTTGAGAGGATCCTCAAGGTGGAAGACGGCGAGCCAGAGAGTACGCCGACTCCAATCAACCTCAATTTCGGAACTTCCTCCCTCCTTAAAAAAAAAAAAAATACTGCAAAAACCAAAACTCTACTAGCAGGGAACAATCACATTTTGGTTCAAGACTCCCTTTTTCTGGTTGAGAACCCCCCCCCCCCCAAAAAAAAAAAAAAAAAAAAAAAAAAAAAAAAAAAANAGTTTGGCATTTTAGCATTTTGTCACAAACCAATTGGATGATTGCGAATGCTTTAATACCTAAAAGCGGTTAAAAGGGTCTTGGGTTTTATGAGGTACACAGAAATTGAAAATATCAGTGTCTGAAAAATATAAATATGTATAGAACAAAACAGCTGTATATACACATATAATATACTTCCTTTCCTAAAACTTTTTCATATGAACGTATGTCATGAAAGATATTTAAGAATGCAATTTCCAGTGTTTGTTAGGATCTCTATTTGCATAATGAATGAAATATTGAAAGAAGCAAATAATGAGAGGGAAAGTCCATCAAACTTGACCAGGAAGAAATTGTGTGGAAGGTAGTAAGCCTGCGTTAATATATTCGTAAATTTCTTCCTCTAGAAGAGTATTTCTTTAAAAATTATATCAAAATTATTACATAATAATAATAATAAGACATATTTTTAAAATGATAGTGGTCCGCCCGACCCTTTCTTAAGTGAGTTAGTGTTAATAATGTTATAGATTATAAATGTTACAAAATTACAATTTATTACTTTGTAAATTGAAATTGTGAGAAATATATTGAATATTTTTCAAGTCGGTCCTCATTTAAATGTTTTCGATTCCCGTCAGCTGAAGCAATAAAATCGCCAAGTGATTTTCAAGAAAAATAAAAAAGCCTAAATGTGAAATTTTATTTGTTTATTTTAGAAAGTACATCGCGTGTTAAAAGGACTGCCTCACTATCATTTATTTATTTTAAATTATTTGTGTTTGAGATTTCCTTGTCAAGTAAGCAGCCACAATTATAGAATATTTCTTTTATCAAAAACAAGTCTGTTGTTTCACAACACTAAAATAAATATTGAACCAGAAAACTTAACTATATTTTAGTTCTTAAACTATAATAATGACGTCATAGCGAGGTATTTAGTCTCCAATATTTTTTATGTAACAAACTACGTCATTTTCCACCTTAAGGCCATCTTGAGTTTTATTTTTATTATAAAATAGTATTTATTAATTATTATTTACAATGGTGTCGATGGGCGCCTTTTCCCAGCACAGTGATGATTATTTACCAAACATAATTCATAGGTAATACGAAGTCTTCATTTTTTTACATGTCTTAAACATGTGAAATTTTATTTGTTCGTTTTAGAAAGTACATTGCATGTTAAAATGACTGCCACAATATCCTTGATGTATTTTAAATTATTTGTGTTTGAGATTTTTTTGTCATGCATGCAGCCACAGTTATAGAATATTTCTTTCGTCAAAAACAAATCTGTTGTTTCGCATTACCAAAATAAATATTAAGCCAGCTGCAGCTAAAATATTTTTTGTGCAAGCACTAGCCAACTCAGGTAATAACCGACTCTTATTTGTCCTATTCTACTCTTCTCGAACATAACTTTTTAATTTACCTGTAAAAGAAATATGCCAAATATTAATAGGGAAATACATTTGTGTGTGTGTGTATAGGTTTATATAAACTTTTCTTGGTTGTCCTAATGAAATATAGCTGAGATTTTTCAATATAGTCGCTTCAATTAACCAACTTGAAAACTTGGGAAAATTAATATCATTTTTAAATCCTTTCAGAGGATATTTGTGACTATTGATCTCTTAAACTTGTTCATCACTGATTAAATGAATCCATTTCGATGAAAGCACTTGAACTGCCATATTTCCTCTGAACTATTTCAAGTGAGGGCAAACACTACTCTGAAGTTAATCAATTAGTTGTAGTTAAAGTTTTCCTGTAAACTCGAGGAGAGCAGTTCTCTTAGAACTTGCGTAGTAACGGTTTAATTAAAGGAAATATTGACGTAGCCTAAACGAAATCTGATAGGAGAGTTCTTAAACGGGGAAACAAGCGAGGATAGAAGCGTTCCAAGATCACTTTCCTGTGGAACACCTCTTTCGTTCAAGGAGTCTGCTACTTTTCGGAAAGTAGTCAAGGAGAAGTACATGTATACTAGTCTTCCAAGCTTCTTATTCTTCTTGGAATAAGTATTAGGTTAATTTTGTAGGATAATAACTTTATTGTTTGGGGGGGCGGGGGGAATTACTTCTCAAATAGATACAGAGAAACACAAAAATTGATAGAGAATCCATTTCTAATTAAAATGAAGTTTATTGTTACTAAATCAGTGTCGTTGGTGATTTACTAGTAATAAAGAGAGAAGGCTGAATTTGCATTTTATTTTATGTCAAATTTGGATTTCTAGTAATAAAAAAAAATTTATAGATTTTTTTATATTTTCCACAGAAAATGTTCAATCAAAGTGTGGTTTTTGCTGTATTCCTAACGAATAACAATATTTACAGTAAAAGTAGCCAATAAAAACTTAACGGGTTACCCCCGCCACTTAAATGCACCTTCCGAATTATAGAGCTATTTTAGGTTATTCATAGATAATTGTTTAGGGGATGTTATCCTTTTAAAATACCTTTCCCATAAATAGATAATACAACTAGGATTTTATTTACTGCACTTTGACCAGATTTCTCCTTAAAAAATCATAATACGATCCTTCACTTATGAAGCTAAAAGTATGCTCCGTTAAAATTGCACACACACATAACAACGAAATGCAAATAATTTGCTTTTATTAATCAGCTACTGCATGTTGGACTTTTTTAAATTTATAGAACTTTATATTTAATTTTATAGCGTGGGGACGCTAGTATTTTACTTGGAAACATTTAGATCGTTTTATCGGAACAATATTTATGTAACATAAAGCATTAAAGGATATTTCTCAAAATATAAATAATGTTTGGAGATAAACCCCGCATTGCTGTGGACTAAACACGTATTTTGTTAGTTAGAAGAGAATTTAGTAGTTCAAACTGTTGTAGTAACTTAGGAGTAAATGGAATAATTAATAAAGTTAAATCGTTCCCGTTTCGATCTTGGCCTCAAATTGAATTAGAATAGCTGAAATTCCTCACCAGATCAAAGTGCAGCCAGTTGCCGATGAATGATGTAGAGGAAACCCCCCACCCCCACCGCCAGGCAGCCATGGAGTAACTCAATTTCGGCACTGCCCTTCCCCCATCCCCTCTCCTTGGAGCGCCAACTCGTGCTTAAGTTCCTGAGTAGCGGGGGTGGGGGGTGGAGTGGGGGGAAACCCTCATAGTGGTGTTACCTCGTGCGGTCGGGCCGCTTCCCCGCGGGCGACGCAACTTCCTTGTACGTAACTTGAGAGGATCCTCAAGGTGGAAGACGGCGAGCCAGAGAGTACGCCGACTCCAATCAACCTCAATTTCGGAACTTCCTCCCTCCTTAAAAAAAAAAAAAATACTGCAAAAACCAAAACTCTACTAGCAGGGAACAATCACATTTTGGTTCAAGACTCCCTTTTTCTGGTTGAGAACCCCCCCCCCCCCAAAAAAAAAAAAAAAAAAAAAAAAAAAAAAAAAAAANTTATTACTTGTCCGGTCGATTCTGAGAATCATTAATATTTCAGGAATTAAATGTTCTGATTGTAGGATTCACATTCAATGATGTGACTGTGATTGCGAATCATGACGTTGATTGCGAAACCGAAAATCCCTATTGGAAAGTAGTGTCTTTCGGGGATAAAGATGTGTCTTCCGAGATAAATATCATCTGTTCCCAAGGGAGGGAGAAGAGCCCTGATTGGACAAAGGTGTAACCTCCAATCTCTGTTATCCAGGGCAAGATAGGGCTGAATTTCATTACGTACAACCCTAACCTTCTTCATCCCACCCCTGCCCGGGGCTCGATTCTCTTACACCAATCTCCTGTCTACAGCTACGAGCAGAACACAGGCCTTCTAAATTGGCTATTTTGCAGTACTGAGAACAAACGCTACTGGTCAAATTTGAAGATAGCATGAATTGAAGATAGCGTTGTGAAATTACCCCTGTAGATGAATTTCTGTGATTTGAATAGTATAATTTCCAAACTCATTTACTCACATATCTTGCGCTGCGGGTTCGATATATATATATATTCCTTAATAAGCACTTTTGTGAAAATCTAATAAAAAATATGTTTCAAAAGCTTGTATTTTGCTTTTATTTCGTTTTACTCAAATTAAAAGAAGATATTAATTTTAATAACCTTTTTTAAAACATCTGTTTTCTTATTACAGTCTCTTAAAAAAAAAAAAATTGTACTTTTATTGCAATGAATAGTAAAATGACATTCACATGAAGATAAAAGGTGACCAATGACACCACTCTCTAAATTATTGTCTCTTAACTGATTCCAAAGAAAAAAAGAAATTAATTTTACAATTTACAAATCTTAAATTCCAAACTAAAGACTGAAAATAACATTAGAAAACAAAATAACGCTATGCAAGACTTTACAGCGTCAAGCCTTCCAACACCAAAAGAATCCAGTCCTTTCAATTCAAAACCCTGAGAATAATCGCAAACCCTCCCTATTACGTATCCAATTCCTCTCTTCACCACGATTGAATATCCCTCTGTTTAGGATCTCATTACTTCCCGTCTAAGGTGTTGTTCCGCAGTCAAGATGCCCTGTTCTTCAACTGTAATCCCTAAAACCCTCCCCTGGGTTGGAAACATAGATTATATTTCTATGTTATATTTATGTAGAAACTTTCTATCCTCAAGGGAAACGTATATGTTATATTCCATTAAGTGATTGCAATTTATTAAAATGTATTCTTGAGGAATTGTAGTTTATAAATATGTTAATTTATTTTGTAATATTTTTATATACATTTATGATTTTTTTCTAATATCTGTATAGAATAAGATAATTAATTAAGAATGCAAATATGAAAGCCTAACGCGTTTCCTAATCTCCTTCACCATACTGTCTAAAGTCAGTTTTTGTCATCTTATTTTTACCCTAATCTCTTCTCTAGTTTGTAAGTTCAATTCAGTCTTCTGTTATTTATCTATAAACATGAGCTTTATTGAAAATATCATATATGATATCATATCATTATTCAATTAAATCCCCACTCGTACTATGTTAATTCCTAACTTATATAAGTTATTTTTTATGCCTCAAGGTACTCTGTTAAAAATGTCTACCTTGACCGAAGCCTAACAAAACATCTCCCAATACTTAATGTGTATTTGTGAGGATATTCTTTTTATTTTAAACTAGAAACAATTAATTAACATTAATTAATTGTTTCTAGTTTAAAATAATAAAAAATATCCTCACAAACACACATTAAGTATTAGGAGATGTTTTTTTAGGCTTCGGTCAAGGTAGACATTTTTAACAGAGTACTTTGGGATATATAAAATAACTAAACTGATAGTCAAAGAACGGATTTTATTGGATATTTACTTTACATAACGGTCACCAGCCATGCAGCCATTTCCAATCAAAAAGTGAACTACCAACTGCTACCATGATCCATACACGTTAATAGATAGTGGTTTGCTCTTAACATTAATTAATTAACAATAGCAAATATAATAATAATTAATAAAACATTAGTTAATGCGTAATTACATCAATAGAAATCAACTAGTAATCTCTACTGTCAGAATCCCTTTATTTGAACATATAATTAAATATTGGGCTGTTTTTTACCATCTTAAATTCATCATTTTGGATGAAAGAAGAAGTTAGATATTAAAAGGTTATTCAAGAATTATTGAATAGGGGTCTAATCCACAAATTCTTAGCGGACCTTCCTTTTTTCAGTTGTCTATGAATTGTCTTCTTGAAAAAAATCTAAATTTGCTGGTCTTAATAGATCAACTTTGACTTGTGACTTGGAGACATCGACAAACATTACTGAAATGAAAGAGATTCATTGATGAGAAAAATAAAATTTTCCATTAAATTTTGTGCCTAATACTCCCAATATATTTATAAGGTATAAAATATATTTGCATAATTTATAATTCGAATAAATACTGGGGGAAAAAAAGCACTCCTTCAGCATTAAAGTGACAAAAGGAGCTAAATGAAATTCTGAAATTTATATCTCATTTCTAAGCTGATCAGAATGGGCTGTGTATATAGGACTAAATTGAAGCCTCATATAAACATTCATACACTCATGGAAAAATTGTTTTAATTTTTTTTTATTGTGTTTACATCGCATTCCAGGGTTTTTTAAAGTTTTTATTAATTTTTTTAGGGATTATAATTATATTTAGATTTATTAAATTGTATCCAATAAAGCTGTTTAAGAAAATCACATATCTAGTAAGAAAAGAAGGCAATATTTCTATCTAGTAATAAAATAAAATAATATTTTTCTCACATTAGGACAAGAGAAAAGTTTTACAATTTCTTTGATAACAATAACCTCAAGAACATATTTTTTTTTTTTTAAATCAGCTAAAATTTTACATTCACATTTGTTTTTAAGGTGCAATAGAGTAGTATTCTATTTACGATTAGTATAGATTAATATATAAATACTAATATATATGAATAGAACTATATTTATATATTAGTATAGACAGTAGTAACCGCAATGCAGTGCACTCTAGTCTAACTCCATTCCATCTGTTGGTAGGCCGGCATTTTCTCAGCCGACCAAACTTCCCCAAAGCACACCCCTATCAAGAGGGGGTGGACTGTATTTAATTTTCCGGAGGCTGGCCACCGAGCACGGAGAACCTTACTTCTGTAATTAGCTAAGGGTGGAATGGGGGTAGGGGTCTCGCGGGAAGGCATTCTTCTACAGTTAGCAGAGTGAGTTCCCTCCTCAATGATGTCATGAAAACCAAACATCCCCTAAAACTTACCCTCTTCATTTATAATAGCACTGTTTGAGGTTATATCACCAATCCTATAACACTCAAAAATGTATTAATTACTTAACTTCTAAAAATAAATAACAGTAAGTACTAGTCCATCCAAGATATCTTATTCAATTTTCAAGTTTAAAATATGTTATTAATCTTTAGTCTCTAAAGAAAACATTTCATTTAGACAGAAAATAGTTTCTTGTTATATATATATAAAACTAGAGATATGAAATTTTTTGTTAATATGAGCTGTATGGGTGTTTACTGAAAGTGCAAACGAACCATAAAATGTTTGGACTGCAAGGACTGGTACGAATAAATGACGGAACAAATAAGAACCAAAAATTTGAAAGTCAAAATACCAAAAATTTCGGCGCTCCTCAGAGCCTCGGCTGTTTCTTTGTTATAATAAAAAAAGCCCACAGAGCTCTTTTCACTGTAAATTCAACCAAAAGGAACGTTGGGTTCTAGATTTTTCTCTTCTCAGGTATGTGGAACTCTGAAAATCTTGTAATTTCTTCAAACCATCAATTTCGAAATGTGAAATTTGACAAGGATGTCCGGATAATTTGATAGTTTATACCACAAGAGAAAATAATAAAATTTAAAATAAAAAAGTAAGTCGTTGCTGTCCACTATAACACGAGTCCAATATGTCATTTCTGAGATATTTATTAAATATATAATATGTTAATTTATTTTGTAATATTTTTATATACATTTATGATTTTTTTCTAATATCTGTATAGAATAAGATAATTANCTTTTGGAAAAATAAAAAAAAAATTATTAAAATTATGGTTAAATGATACATTCGTCTTTTTGTTTCTTAATTTATAAATACGTTTTTTAATGACTAAGGAATATAAAATAAAATAAAACTACAATATTATGAATTTAAGAACACAATAAAAAGAACCTATCTTACTCGATATTCAGAATGTATATGAAAAATTGAATTAAAATAATTGAGATGTATGATAGTATTATTGGTAAATAATTAACTAAAAATATAATACTTTTTGCATTAGAGTTAGCATGAAGGTTCTGAAAAGTTAGTTCTGAGATGTAAGCAAGGATTTGCTGTGAAGATATTATCCGTTCCGTGAGAAGCTGGTAGGGCCGCCATGATTGGGTGAAGGTGTACCTTCAATCACTGTTATCCTGGGTAAGGTTAGCTAACGAGATTTCATTCATTACTTCCACCACCTCCCCTCTCCCCACCACGTTCACCTTCTTCTACCTTCTCGGCGCCTTCCCCATTCCCTCTAGTTCCCCAGGCTCGATTCACCTTTCACTAACCCGCAGTCTGCGCGCCCAAGTAGAAAGAACATATTCCCCCCCACGAGATCATGAACTTATAACAAAGCAAAACAAAAAAACGCATTTCTATCTGATAAGATTATGTTTTTTTTTAGAAATATAAAGGTGTAAATTGAAATTAATTTCAACCCTTTCAGACTACATTTTTTCCATTTGTTGCTATGAAAAATAACTATTTTGTCCTTCTACCTAATCATTGACTAATCTGTAATGCATTTTGTGTTAATATCTTTAAAAAATAGTAATAAATAGTTTGTATTTTAATGAAATATATACAAAACACACACAAATATATATATATAAAACACACACACAGACACACACACTCTCATGATAAAAGAAAGATTTCAAAATCAACATTTCAAAATTAACAATTCTCATGTCTTGAAGTGGAACAAATTCTCTACTAATAATCTCTATGGTCAAAAACTCTCCATTTGAAATAAAAATTAATTGATTGCTTTGATTTTTTGAATGATCAAATCCATGACTTTTCCTCTGTTATATGAAAAACTCAGTACTTGGAGTGCTAGAGTGGCTGATGGGATCCTTTCGGATTTCGCAATCCAGGCGCTGTGGGTTCAAAACCCGCCCAGGACAAGTTTTTATCGATAAATAAAGCTTTTTAAAAGATATGTATGTTTAGAATTGGTAATTATTTCTGTAGATAGTCCCTCCCTCCATGAACCTAACTGATTGGGACTCCATGAAATGAGGCTAACACTTGAGTTATATGTTATCACTATTGTTATTAACTCGCTAATGCCATACTCCTCAACCGGCAACCTACAGGAATCTCTGTCTGGTGCTGCTGCTATCATCATGATGATGGATCCCAGGGGTCCTGGCGTCACACAATCAATCCAGCGCTGCCGTAGAAGGCAGTCTTTTCTCCTGTTATAGACAGCTGTTGTGATCAATCCCTTTGCGATACCTACCTTGTCCATGAGTTATACAAGCCCAGCCTATTTGAGTCTGGCTCGCTTGATGAGAGCGACGATATAGGACAAGCCAGAGAGGTCGTTGACTTCCTGGTTGGCCCTGCCCTCCCATCCATCATGGGTGAAAACTGCTTCAAATATCCTTCTAAGGATCCTCTTCTCGAAGACATGGAGGTTCTGGCATATTAGTGGTCTAGGAGTCCGCACCAATCGTGGGCGGATAAGCGTGTAGGAGGATCTTCTTGGCAAGGCTCTGCTAGTCAGATGTAGCCTCATCCCTGAAGTTTTATATCCACAGTTATGTCATTTCAGCAGGTAACTTGGTGTCCCAGGTATTTATAATCAGCGACCCATTCAAAGCAATAGGAATCGAACTCTACTGTCTCTTCTGACTGTGTTGGGTCCAGCTTAACTACCATATACTTCATCTTATCCTGGTTTATCATGAGACGAGCCTTCTAATCGCATCTTGTAGGGAGTAGATGAAATAAAAAGGCTCCAAAAACAGCCTGACGTGAGCGCTTGAACACATAAATGTCAACTGCATACGCCAGGAGTTGTACAGACTTATAAACTGAGTTCTATGATCAAAGATAGTTATATAATTGATAAATAAATAATAAATATTGATGAATAATTTAACAATTTTTAGTGCAAGGGAACAGAATAAAAAATCTAACTGTCCCAGCCAGGACTCGAACCTGGATATCTTGCTATCTGGGCTAGCGCGTTATCCATTCAGGCTCTCTATACTCTCGACACAAGTGTTGGAAATTGAATAACTTATCTGGCTGTCCCGGTTGCGTAAATGGATAACGTGCTTGCCCGGTTAACAGGAGATCCAGGTTCGAGCCCTGGCTGAGACAGTTTAGATTTTTTATTCTGTTCCCTTGCACTAAAAATTGTTAAAATTTTAGTGGGATTAAATACCATAAAATAATTAATAAAATTGATAATTAATTGGTCGGCATTTATTAATTAAACATACACATGTTTCATGAATTAAGAGGAGAAAGTATTTTTTTTTTATTCATAAAACTGTGTTTTAGTTAAATAGAAGAAACATTTTTTTTTAAATAATAAAAACTTTACTCTCTTTCGTTAAGAAAACAATTATTAATTTCTTTGCAATATATATACTGTTGTAATATTATATATTGATTGGGAAGTCCTACGTCAAAGTTGGCATATGCTACTCGGTAAGAAAGCGTAAAGCTAATTTGCTATGCCTGAGTAAAAAATAAAATATTTGGAAGACAAAATAAGTAAATGGTGGAGAAGTAGTTGAAAAGTATGCTTAAAATTTTCAAATACAACATAAATTTACCAAGCAGTTACTTGCATTATTTTGATTTATAAACAAAAATAGGTAAATGGACTTCATAATAACTAAGAACTACCTTATATTTCTATAAAAATTTAACATTTCATGATTAATGATGTTTCTAGCATTTTTATAATTGTTGTGTTAGAAATCTTCTCAACAAAATATTTAAATATTCTTCTGATAGACAAATGATCCAATGGACATGACATAAATTGTAACATGCATTATATTTTTATATTTAACATAAATTATAATATGAAAGTTTAGAATGTACTCAGCCAATAAAATAAACATTTCATTTAATTTGTAATTCGTCTTGGTTTTCATTTTCCACTCAAAATCTTTCTCAAGATACGAACGAAGAAGTTTATTTTGAATGTGTAATTATAAAAAATGCACTCTATTTACATCAATATTGAACAACAAAGGAAACAAAAGATCACCCGTTATATAACCAAAACTTGTTTGTTGTGAATTATTACTTGTCCGGTCGATTCTGAGAATCATTAATATTTCAGGAATTAAATGTTCTGATTGTAGGATTCACATTCAATGATGTGACTGTGATTGCGAATCATGACGTTGATTGCGAAACCGAAAATCCCTATTGGAAAGTAGTGTCTTTCGGGGATAAAGATGTGTCTTCCGAGATAAATATCATCTGTTCCCAAGGGAGGGAGAAGAGCCCTGATTGGACAAAGGTGTAACCTCCAATCTCTGTTATCCAGGGCAAGATAGGGCTGAATTTCATTACGTACAACCCTAACCTTCTTTATCCCACCCCTGCCCGGGGCTCGATTCTCTTACACCAATCTCCTGTCTACAGCTACGAGCAGAACACAGGCCTTCTAAATTGGCTATTTTGCAGTACTGAGAACAAACGCTACTGGTCAAATTTGAAGATAGCATGAATTGAAGATAGCGTTGTGAAATTACCCCTGTAGATGAATTTCTGTGATTTGAATAGTATAATTTCCAAACTCATTTACTCACATATCTTGCGCTGCGGGTTCGAGTCCCGTCCTGAGCAGGCTTATAATGAAAAATAGAAGCCTGTCCAGAGCTTTTATTGTAGAAAAGAGTGGTTTTTTTTAAGAAACATCTCCCTCTTTATGTACAAATGGTTCTTAGGGGGGTCAAAAGAAAAAAGGAAATTGACTTTCGATATAGAATACCAAAAATCGACTCCACAGTCGGCTTTCCGCAGCTTGTGCAACTAATTGAATGATAAAAAAAAATTTTCAAAAAATAAAAACTACAATATAAAATATATAAAGGGTTAAATATAGTTTTTTTTTTTTTTACTATTCAGGTAAAATCTAAAAATGATAAATAAATCAAAATGATAATTATACAATATATTTATACTTAATCATCAAAATTTAGACATTAAAAATAGTGCATAACCTATTTACTATGGTTTTATGAATATAAATAACGAAACATATTTCTGTAATGAGCATAATTGTTATTATTTAAATAAATATTTATAGGTAACAATTTCATTTTTTTATATCTCATATGGTGTTTTTTATAGAATGCTATTTTTAAAAAAAATCAATTTTTTCAAGAGTTTCAATTACTTTATCAAACTCGGTGATTATGAATTAATCTGAAACTGTTTGAAAAATAAAATAAAAATAAATATCTAATTCTTTGTTTTTCTCTTGAGAAAAGTGAGATTGTTTTGAATATAGAATTCATATTTTCCACATGAATATTATTCATTTAAATTTTAATAAATGACTATGGATGAATAGGATTAGTTTACTCGGTTCTTTCGTGATGATATCTTATATATGCGCTGCGTTGCGGGGTGGCCGACTAGTCTTGGCTACTGGAAGTGACACCTTGCAGAGCTGTTCCTGGAGTTAGTTTACAGCCTGGAAATAAAACCCGAGAAAGTTATTGCCAGTTAAGAAGGCACTATCGGCGTTAGCACCTCTATAAAGTCTTCTCTGGAGTCAGCTGGAGGCGGACAGATAGCGACTAAAACCTAAGGAATCTTCAACCCTCCCCCCCTCACTCCATTCCTCCAGACTACTACCCTTACGCGCCTTAACACTTCCTTAATCAGAATGTCTCCGTTTGGTTTAGATCCTTTGAGCTGAGCCTCTTTTACTAATCAGTCGAGTCAGCACTGAATTTGGAAATAACTGTGTGATACGATTGAGTTCTGAACATTGCACATGTACCTCATCTAGCCCTAAATGCTTAGATTTAAAAAAAAAAAATTTAAAAAACCTATACACATATATATATATA